>CAJNIZ010003558.1:12843-27810 GCA_905231905.1 Symbiodinium pilosum | reverse complement strand
GGGGGGGGGGGGGCGGCTCCCATTATTGTTAAACTGCCAAGCCCCAAGTCCTACGCCCTTAGCGTTAGCCCCCCCGGCCCCCACAGTCCCACAACCTGTAAGCCCAAGCCTGAAACCGTATAAACCCTAAGGTACCAGTATCACCCTACTTCTTTGCAAGCCTTGCTTTGCCAGCCATCGCGGGAAACACGGCGCGGCGAGACTCGCCGAGCGAATTAGGTGTATGAATTTGCACTGTCTACCTTGTGAAATCCCTATGTGCCTGTGTCTAGGTACCTAGCTACAGTTGTATGTACCTGTGTATGTATATATATATAGTATGTATTTGACACTGCCCCCGTCAATACAAACAGCAAAGGCTTTGTTTGAATCAGCCTCTTCCGTTAGCTGGCTTTGGACCCGCACTAATGGCTCCAGCTACTCGACAGACTTTCCCTACCACTCTACTGTCTAGGTGTTGATAGAAGGAGTCTGAGGCCTACTACCTTCAGCATGACACAAAGCAGGTGCCTGGAGGTCGGGGCAGCGCGTCGCGGATGAGTTCATTCAAAAGGGGCTTTTGGGAGTTCTGGCATGTGGGCATCATTTCGTTTGGTAGCTTCTCAACGTACAAATAAAGCATCCCATACATCATCAAATGCGTATCCTATACAAATCCGATGGCTCTCTTCACAAGCCCCCTGTTGAGAAATTTTGTCTAGGAACACCTTCTGCGGAGCCCATCTGAGACTTCAAAGTTCAGACTTGACCTTGGCCTCCACCATCAGGCAAATTCCTTATTCCTTGCAATCCCAAAATATTTACCATAAGCGATACAGCAGCACATTGTAGGCTCCAATGGACTGGGTGAGTGTGATCTCAGGCTGCTGAGGACTTCTGCCTGGCTTCCTAAAGAAATGGTCTGCTCAGGATTTGGGGGATAAAAAATGGCAATGATGGAATGTCATCCTACCTGCGTTCGGCCGTTTACTACTGGTCTTGTTACTGAACACTTGCTCCCACTGTTTCTGCAAAAGATGCCTCTTGCAGTCTGAGCCTGCTTCGGCCATCCAAACTCTTACGGGGCCCCTATAACTGGTAATTCGTAGGCTGTACGAAGCCATTCATGTTTCGACCTTTGCAACCATGCATTCGCCGCGTGCTCTTCGATAATTGATAACACAACGAGCCAAATCGACCCCCAAAACAACAAGGAATGAAGGTAAGCCCTCCCAATTACGGAAGAATTCTTGGTTCATTGAAGGTTCACACTCCATGAGAACACGCCTTTCAAAAGGACGGCTTCCACGTCAGTGTGGGGAGTGTATAAGCAAGCCACCAGAAGATGTTGTCCCTCAAGCCGATGCTCCACCGTCCACCTCTTAGATCTTCAGCAAGGCGAGGGTCATGTCGGGCCTGCGCTAGAAGGAGCTCAAACACGAGGAGCCGTACTGCTTAGAATTTCGTGAACCTTCGCTGGTCCCGTGGCGCGCGGTTTGGAATTTTGGGTCCCCGGCTAGGCACCAAAATGTGATAGCTAAGTATTCCTGCAGACCAAACAATGGTGGCATCCTTGCGTACAGCTCATACTTAGCCATGTCTAGTCTGCAGAGGCTGGCAACAATTATCTAAGATGCAAATCCCAACCAGCAGCACCACACCCCAACCCTGAACAGAGTTCTTGAAGCTTTCACCACGTGAGTTGGACGGCTGAGTGCCTCGCTGAAGCAAGTCATCGCTCTGATCCAAACTTGATGAGAGTGCCAAAAAGTAATTACCAAAGCTTGTCCGAAAAAGCCTAATAGGCCTAGTACAAGGGTATACTCCTCAAGTGTTCATTCTTAATCTCATCACTCTCCCTGCCTATCCTGAACATCTTTACGGTGTCGGTCTTTGCTAACTTTATAGTAGACCAAAATCACTCTGCCAAAAATCCCTTCGCTTACATGTCCAATGCAGGAGTTGAATTTTTCGCGGCTGCCAAATGGGCATACATGCTAGTAGTGGAACAGTGCATCGACATCCACCGGAAAAGGCAAGAAGCTATTCCGGAGCAATGATGCGGAGGCATAGCCTCAAGGTGGGGATTCCGAAGCTCCGGGTTTTCTCTCGCAAAGCCGTTTATTTCTGAATTGTCCCAGGTCTTTTTTTATGAAAGCCGACCGGACCGGACCCTGCAATGCAGACCGCGCTTACCCCGCAACGAAGCAAGCGACAAAACCACTCTTCCCTTCTCAAACAAGGTGACTCATCAATGAAAGTTGATCAAAACATGCATCGACTGTGATGAGCTGCCTTCCGCTTCATGGCTACACAGCTTCGCAACCTGCCTCCAAATTCGCATGAACCATTGCGCATGTAGGCCAAAACAAGAAGGACGGCGGTGCTTTAACAGCCTGGTGCCTTGCTGTTTGTATGGGAGCGTGTATACACCTAACTCGGGCGAGCCTTTGCAGTTTCGTTTCGTGATGCACTCCCGTCCCAACAGCAAGGGCAGCTGCATGAAAACAAGCGGCATTCTGGGAAGAGTTGCTACTGGGGGGAGGCTTTGCTTCATTGTTGGCCGGAGGAATGAAGCAGTTCATGTCGAGCCAATACCATGGCTGCAAGTCAATTCGATACAAATGAGAGTATCCGGGTAGTTTAACTAAACAATCTTACCATATAACAGACTTTAACGAACAGGAGGAAGATGATCTCATTCCATTTGGTTGGCTACGGTATGCGCGCTTCGGGCATGCGCCTGAGTAGCCAAGAAGGGGATGTCCAGCTACAAAGGAATTACAGCTGGGGCCTTCGGGTTTATGGTCTAGGGCCTGCATAGCCCTGCGAGTAACTCTTGCACCCGGGTATCTTAAGATGATGAACCCCCTCAACATTGCTCAAAGCAAGGCTTGCTTCAGGAACGCGTAAGAGGTACACACTCACCTTGCCGTTCTTAAGGAGAGGCTGCCTGGCCCCAGGGTGGTCTTGGACCGTGGCGGTCCATTCTTGAGAAGCGCTTAGTGACTTAGTGTTGGTGTATTGAGGTTATGGCTAAAGCTCTGCCATTTTTTAAACGGCGAGACCGACCCAGTTTAGAATGTTGCCTTCGTATTTCACATGGAAGCTTGGGATTTGTGGGCGTCCGGCGGATCAAGTTCCGGGTCCAACGGCTGCTCTGAGCTAAACCCTTTCTACACCTCCGGGCAGTGATGGCTCTAGATTATCAGGTCACGTCACCAAAGTATGTAGCCATGTGTTCTAAGCTGAGCGTCACGTGCACTACGCCAAGAGTTGATCTAAGGCCCAAGGTTTCGGTTTCGCAGCTCCATGGGCGTGAGCCTGCTCCAAGGCTTATTCACCACAAGCAAGTACCATCATGAGCAAAGCCCTCCCTCCTTAACACCATTCAGACCACAGAGGTTTGCAAGTTTACAGCTTCCACGCGTCTGCAGCCAATGCATGCGCCTGTGAGATTCCTGACGCTTTGAAGGACTCACCTCATGTTGCGAACCGCCAACCTCCGTGAGAAAGCTACCACGTGCTGAACATACGGAAGAACTTTCCAACCTTAAGCCCTAAAAAGCTACCAGCGGCCAGCACACTCAAACTTTTTTGCGCGGAGCCACGCTGCCAGCCCCGTTTACAAGAAAATTAGCCGTCCTCACTACTAAGGACCTCCCAAGGAGTCCTACCTGGAGATCCGTGCAATCAGCACCTAATCTTTGCTAGGGATGTAAACATTATCATTACCAGGCGAATTCGGAGCTTTTCAACGGGTTATATAAGTATATCTCTGAGTAGAGATTTAAATTTCAACGGTCCCCTGTTCGCAGGACATACCTCCTGGAGAGCCTGTCCAGCTTTGGTTCAGGCAGATCTCCACCGGCATGAGGCTGAACTTCATTCATACTCTCTGAGGGCCGAAGGGCTACGTCGGCTACGTTAGGCCAGGTAGTAGTACAGACTGGCTGCTCATGTTCTATAGTTCATGAAGCTAACACGGACGCCCCTCATGAGGTGGCCGTGGAACGAGACGAGCTTGCAATCTTCTGATCCAGCAAGATCCAGTCCTTCAGGCATTCAGGGTTTCGGGGTGAAAAGGCTGCAATCTCTGAAGGTTGTGCATGTATGCAGTGGAAGGACCTCCCCCCAAGCGAGTCATGACTGTCTTCGTCGAATCAAATAAGATTGCATTGTGAAAGAAAAATTCTGTAACCAGAAGCAAAAAATGTTCTTGACTCTTGAAAAATGGGGACTGTAGTATCCACCCAAACCACTACTCTGGCAGGTATGGCACCTGTGCCGTCTGTGGAGGTTTTTTCAAACAAAGTTGTACAGGTACAAGGCCTTCGGCCGGACCAATTGCCGCACGCGCACAAGACTAGGCCGAAACCTAAAGCATCTAAGCCTGGAATCGAACTTCGCCGTGTTAAATCCGGTGAGTCTGTTGAGGGGCTACGGCCCAATCTGAACCCCAAGGTACGAGTACTGTAGCACTGCAGACAAGCTGCGTGCGTGGACCTGGGCGCTTTCATGTTTGCAGTGCGGTTTGGAGAAGTTGTTCCAAACATATGAATGTCTGCAAGTTTGGCGTTTGGAGTGGCTTGGGCATGTCCCTTATTAGGCTGAGCATCTAGACTCACCATACACCAAGCCCTCACAACCGGGCCTGCGTCCGCAGGAATCCACTCTGCTGGCAACCAACATGCATCTGCACTATCTGTGGGTGAAGGCGTACAGTGAGGAGGCAGGTACATCTTCAAGCTTTACTTGCCCCAAGCGCAAGAAACTCCGTGAAATCTGAAACTGTCAGGACACCATCGTCGACCGTTATGATCTCACTTGGACTTTGGAACTGCAGAATCTGGAGTTATCATCGTACTTCTAGTATGCAGGTCTCCATAGGCCGACAAGAGGCATTTCTTCAGCAAAGGCTTTGGCCCTTGTCCCGGCAAGCAACTTCAGCCTCAGAAGCATTCTAGGTATTTCTCGGAACACACCATTCTCTGTCAGAACCCCACAAAGCAGTTTTCTGGTCCAGAGATGGTTCTGCATCCCTGCATTGATTCTGAGTGTTATCTGGGCACGCTCTTCCGAACTTTCCTGGGATTAGACATCGGCTCCTCTAGATTTGGAGCAGCCAAAACATGCCGCGCTGACCTGCTGCAGGAAAGGGACCCTCCAAAGAGACGGCAACGCACAAACGCACTCTTCTGAAACAGCTCCATGGAACAAGATGGAGTACTGGAAAGTCTCACAAACTACAGTCTTTACACACCATTATGCAGGAGGTATAGCTGGATATGGCATGCGCTTTTTGGATACTTGCGCAGGCTCGTGCAGATCAAGCCCACCCAGATGCTCCCACTAAAAGAGCAACAAACAAACACGATCTTTAGCAAATTCAGAGACGGTAGTCGAATCCCATAATGTTACGCCCCACCCCTAATCACAAATATTCCAAGTATCTACAGACACACACACACATATACACATATAGTTTTGTATGTATGTATGTATGTATGTATGTATGTATGTGTAAGCAACCACATCAAGGCAATACGTTGGGAATATTTACTGTTAGGGGGTGGGGATGTTCATGATTAAATTCGGGGGGAATTACAGGACATGTCCAAGCGGCTCGTTGCTCAAGCAAAGGTCCTTCGCGCCTGTGGGATCCTGTTTGAGGCTGGGTTTGAGGAGCTTTGGCTTGTGGGTCTTCCGGGTTAAGCCGGCTGACGGAGCGGGCTCAGGGTTTAGGCATTGGGGTTTGTTTGACAAAGTTTTGAGGGTTTGGGGTTTCGGTACTCTTTTGCGGTCATATGGGTTTTGGGCATGACCCCGAATTATCATATCAAAAAATCCTTCGCGGCTCCGACCTGACGAGCCAGTTAAGTCCAGCGCAACTTGCACTTCCAGATTAAGATCTCCCAAGCACCGTGGCGGACTCTCCGTCACTGCACAGGTCTGAGACACAAGGAGGATTGTTATCTTCAAAATTTCCTCCCACCTTCCAAGGACACCGTTCCCCTGTCTAGGCGCTGTCTTTTGGCTTGCGTTGTAGTCGCTAGCTAGGCAGAGTAAAGCATCGCGATATTTTCATCGCAGCTTGAGAGACAACGCTCCCTCAACTTCTTGAAAGCCAGCCACATACCTCCAAATCTACATGCAGCGCTGAGAGGGTCAATGTGACCGGTGCCAGGCTTCAAACTCATTGGCTTGTGGGGACTATGCGGTCAGAGTTGGTCAAATAGGCACACCCTTTCAAACCCTAAGCTGCGTATGTTTTTCGGGGTGCAAATTCGGGCCTCGAGAAAAAAGTTGTTGGGGTACTTCTGCTATATTTGTCTAGGGACTTTGCTGACACTACACTCGTCATGTATCAAAGACTCCTGTTATGAATATGCAATCCCTGAGGTACTCGACTTTGCAAAATTGTTCTTCGGATTTCGCCAAATTCATGGATCCCTTTCTGGAGTCTCTGCAACACACGTAGATGCAACGTCTTAGGCCTCACCATTCCTACACACGTCTCAATCATGTCTACAACACCACCTAAAATCCTCACATATCCAACATAAAAGCCTCGGGCGCCCACCCCACTGTGAGTAGGGAATTGCTGGTGAACCTTTGCACTACAAAGCCCTCAAGAATCCCAGCCTGTTCCCAGTGTGCCACGCGTATTCCAGGCCATTTGACCTGACTTCTAACAAAATTAGTTTGGGGTTTTCAATCAGGCTTTGGTTCTTGTTGGGACAACGCGGACATGTTATAGGTTCAGATTTCTGCTTGGGCTGAAATATGATTACTGATCATGAAGCTTGCACATACGGTTCAACAAATGACCCAAGGTCTAGGGATAAACTTTTAGGTTGTCTGGCTTGGAGTTTAGGGTGCAGAGTCTGGATCTAGAACTCAAGATTCAGCCCCATTCGCTTGAGCCCTGAACCCTAACCTCAGTGTAGCACCTTCAGAAACAGACTTGAAATAGCGATTGCGCCGTCACTTACAAAAGGGGGACTTGTGTGGAAACTTTTCATGAAGGTCCTGCTTTTGTATTCAGAAGCCTCAGCTCACCGTCATTTAGAATGTTGGTTTGCAAGAGCAAGGTTTGCACCACCCTTCTGGGTAGTCAGCAATGGATGGTCATGCAGCAAGGTGTCCTGGGGGCATGATTCAAGGACCAAGGTTCTGGCTGTCTTGAAACCTACGCCTAAGCCCGAAGCCCTTCATAACATCATTTCTTACAAGTGAAGCGACGGGTGGCGCCCTCAAGCCCACAACCCCAAGCCCTTTTACCCTCTAAGCCACGCAAGAAGGAAGCTTCCTTCTTGAGGGTCCATGGGTACAGTTTGAAGGGGTTATAAGTCCCACAGATAACTAGGATTTTCAGCCCAACTCAGAAAAAACCGTGAATCTTTAAGCAAGCCCCAGCTTCCCTGTTTTGAAAATCCAGGCCTTCTCTACGAAGGAAGGCGTAGACGGTAGCAGCTCCGAAAGACTTGGAGACAACCTTGTCACAAATCAGAAGAGTGCCTTGAAATTGAAGACCGCCTGCGGAAATCCTAAAGACCCTCAGCTAGTATTTTGGATTCTCAGTGTGACCCAGGCCCTCTGAGGAACACCAATTCTGATCTCCACGAGGCGATTAAGGAGGAGACACTGCCAGAAGAATGCAGTTTATGCACACTTCTTCACAGTTGCTGAATTCCCTAGGCCCAAACAGGCGAGTCTAGAGTCAAACATTACACAAATTTGAGGAACCCCCACAATGGTGAAGGGTACCTATTCAGCTATTGAGTCCTGTAAAGGCACTTTGCCAGGTGAAGCAAAGGCCGGGATCCGGACCGGATTCGCAAAATGACGCCCTCACTTTATGGCAGAGCTCCTAATCAGCTTGGGGATGTATCTTCTGAAGCCTGGCGGCTCGACCTGCCCAAACCCTAGGAGCAAAACGAACAATCCCTCAAAGCTCAAAGCTTTAAAGTCTATAGGCCCTAGGCTTAACTCTCTTTCAGCTCAAGAAAGCCATAAAGCCCATCCAGAACTTAGTATCCAACCTGCGTTTGGATTTGTCAGGCTCTGCGAAGCAAACCCCATCTGAGTTTCCACTTCACTTTCCCATCTGACCCTCAAGTATTGCCATCCTGAAGTCTATATGCCCTCTACAATCCCTACATAGCCGCTTCGAAGCTCAAACCTGTATACCCTCTATTATAACCCCTGTAATAAGGCTCTTTTTTCGGCTCTTCGCTGGGCTCGGCTTTCACCAGTCCACGCCGCCACTCACGGGAAAGCAGCGCTCCTCTTCACTAGCTGGTCGTTAGCAGGGGATGGAGGAAAAAAAAATGGCGACTGCGCGCTATTTTATAATGTTCTCGCAGGTTGTAGAGGGGCCACTATAGCTATTGATTCCTCTATTTCCCAGTAACAGCGCACCGGGAAGCCCCGAAAGGGTTTTGGGGCACAAGCCTTGAGCCTCTGAACAGGTAAACTCCGTCGACTCTATGACCCACAAACCCTAAAAACTCAAACGCAACATTCAACCCTACACCCCTCATCCAAAAGGCGAAGGATCTAGCGGAATCTAGAAGGTTCACAGCTGATGCAAGGGTCTCACCATGAGGTGTTCGGTTCGGGACTCTCGGGCTGGACTGATAATTCACCTGTTGTCGGACGGTTTCAGAATTCGCGCTAGAATTTCAAGCTGGAGCAGCGCATCGCACCTTGCCCTGACATATGTGCACATCAGTCTGCACATCCAACCAAACCTCGGCCCACACAAGCCTTGTTGCAGGACCGTAAAAGTCTGGCTTCACAAGCTACGGCAACGGGCAACGGCCCAGGATTTTGCCAGTACGTGTCGAACGTCCTATAGTGATCATTAATGGCCGTTCATTTTGGAACCCCCCAATGCCCCCCGAAATCAGTCGTAATTCGCAAGCAAAAATTGGGAGACGCCAATCTCACGTCGTTAGAACTCGAACTCGATTCCACTCACCGCTGCTCCTGTAATCCAACTATAACCACATCAAGGGACCCAATGGGCAAACAATACGTTATCAGTTTACAGCTAGGTTGCAAATACCTGGAACCTTCAAGTCGGTGTTAAATCCCTAAAGACTAAGCCAGTAAGCCATGCGTGAAAGACTCATGTAGTGTTGAGGCTTTAGGCTTTGAAGGGTTCAGGGTTGGGTGCGGTCCTTCATTGGCATGCCCAGCCGGAGCCTCATTCAAGAAACTCAGCATAAGGCGGCTTCATCAACAATCGTGGGAACTTAGGGAAAGGAGCCTCTTCCTTCTACTGTGGCTGTTACTGCAACTTGATGATAACAACTGCCAAGCACTTACTGATAAAACTGCCAAGATATAAAGCGAGATAAGCAGAAATACAGCCGAAGAAATAAAAAAGAGAAACACACATGATTAGAATGAGGAAGGCTCCAAACACCACGTGTTGTGAATACTATTGTGTAGTCTTTTCCAGGTGGCTGGGCTGAACCATGCAAGTTACATAATATATATATATAAACAAACGGAAGAGGAGAAGCATCTCTATCTTAAATTGAACTATGTTGCGTCAAGGCTTGTGAGGCGAACTTGTTGCCCTCACAGAGGCACTGCCACACATTTGAGGAGGCTCATGCTTGGATGTGTGTGTCTGCTTCGTCTCCATGACTGCAAGACGCTGAGCCTCAAAAAGCGAGGTGCGTTCTCCAAGCATTGCTCTAAACGCTTTTCCCATTACCCGCTTGGAGACCCACGACTGTGGACAAAAACATTCTTCAAACTACGAGCTCCCGTAGCAACTTCATCTTCAAACATTCTGCTCATCGAAGCTGGGGCACGTGTTGTCCAGCCAGGCTACGGAAACGACGGGAATTCGATGCAGCTTTGCGAACTCGTACCTCACAAGCGGCTTTGATCTAAGTCTTTGCAGCATTGCTGTGTTACAAAGGTTATCCTGATGTCTGGCCTCTTGCAGGGGTCGCGGCTTTAGCAAGATCTTGTGGCAACATCCTAGAAGGCAAGATTCAAAAAGCCTTCTAAAACTTACCTGTAAAAGAGGGTTTGGGCACATCAAAAGACGAATGAGAGACTCCGTGCACGGCTTGTCAACCATATTTTCTGTGCCGGAAAGCATCCTCTCGTGGCACCTTTCGCAGTCTTTTGGGTGCCCGAGACAAATCTACAAAAGCTATGTCTGACAGATGCTAGTCTGCTCCGCTCATGCTACTCTATCGAGATACCTTTTGCCGTGTGTTTGCTGATGCTTCGCGATCATAGAAAACCAAATACTCTGCCTATTGCACGTTTCGGCTCTGTATAACTTTCAAACAAGGGTCTTAGCACGGCGCCAGTTGAAGATCATTGGCATTAAGGCGGCAGGTGGTTGAGGGTGCGACCGCTGCGCAAGTTCCAATGCAGTGCAAATCTTTCCGATGCACAGGCCAAGTTGCAGGATTCCTGCGTGCAAGAACTTCGAATTCCTGATGCCTACCCAAAAAAAAAAGTGCAGATGTTGCTGAAAGTCTGACACCTGTTGAAAAGAAGATCACCTTTCCCTGAATGGAGATCTCCATCTTAGGGGGCAGCAGTATACAGTGTAAACCCCGATATGCTGTGATCCTTATAGCCAGAACTGCCATGAAGGGGGCCAAAACCTGAACGTGGACCAGACCTTCGTGAAGTGGCATCCAAGCATCCGAGGAACTCTGTAAGACCACAACTCAACTTGTGCCAGTGGACTGTCAAGGCCAACAAAAACCCCTCACCTCGAAGGCCAAGAAAAATTCATTGTAAATCATATAGCCCTAAGCGGCCCCTGAAACCAAAGCTCTATGCCGCGAAACGCAGCAATCTTCAGCTTCGTCATAGCTGCATTCTGGTCTGAAAACCCCTGTAGGAAATTGGGGTTCTAACCACGGAATGCGAAGCAGAGTCACTTTTCGCCCTGGCTGGCGCCCGCAATGAGATGCGTGTGTGCCTTTGTGAGCTCCTGAGCAGAGTCTGGGCATATCATAATAATGATTGACAATCCTCAATTGACGCCATGACTAGTCTCTTTTCTGTAATGACTCATTACACGCAAGGATGAGATTGTTGGGGCCCGTCATCAGGAACAGTGTTGGGCACGGTCAAAATGAGCTTGACAGCGGAAACAAATATGTTGGTGCGGCATTAAAAACATCATCACAATAGTCACCGTACATGAGGCATGCGAATGGGAATTAAACAAGGGAAAGGACTAACGCCATTACTTGTAAGAATATGTGTGACATGACCCATGGCCTTGTCGCAGCTACATGCCTGCCATTTCGATCCCTCTTCGCATTACCTGGGACTTTAACGTCAGCCTTTACAGTCTCAATGTTGCTCCGTGCGCACCAGATGGGCCTTGCTTCCTAGGATGGCTTGGACATGGGTTCCGGGTCTGGGGAGCCCTTGGGTCTCTCAAGCTTTGCTGAAAGCAGTCAACGGTCGCCAGCAAGCAGCCTCATGCATATGTTAAGAAGACAGCTACGTTAAGGGCCTAGGTGTACGCTCGGCACAAACTCGACACCCAAGAAAGCGTAAACTCCCACATCCTCATCAATCCCTACACTGAGGAAAAGTCTATGGTACCCCTGAGCACACAAACCAACAGCCATCAAGCACCAGCCCCCCAAACCCTTCGACTGTGCAATTCAATGACAACCCGCCCCGCCTTCTCGTAATGCACAGAAAATTATTCAAGTCTTGGGCAAGGCGCATCTGTGCACTGAGCACCCAGCAGCTGCGCCGTCATCACCACCGCTTCCTTGGAGCCTTGCATAGCAAGAGGCTTACAATTGAGGCTTAAGAGATTGGCGGGTCACCATCGGGGGTGAGGGTTTGATTTTCAGAGTTGGTGCTGCGATGTTCACACTTTAGGGGGCTCAGGTTTCAGGATCAGCGCAGTGCCTCCTTTGAGCCTTTGCTCTTACATTTTGTTCTTGGCAGGGCCAGCTGGTAGCTCGAAGCACCAAGGCGAGTGTTATTTGGTTTCGACTCCGAGGTTTGCTTGCATGGTAAAATCTGCATTGGATGCGCAAACAATAGGAGACGTCTATCGGTTTATCGGTAACCATCCGATCCTCCGAACGAAAAAAAAAAACAGAACTTCAAAACCCTCTACATTGGCATCTCTTGGCAGCAGCCACGCTTTCAGCTGCGCGTCTGAGACCCATAAGGTTCACGCCATCGTATTTTCGGCTTGGGTTTCGGACGGGCTAGGAAAAAGAAAAGCCTTGACAAGGAACACCTGTTCAAGGGCCTTCCCCCATGTTGAAGGAAACGGCTCAGAATTCGTAGGATGCCCGGCGTTCAGAGCCCGCAGACCCCCTCCATAATCCCCACATATGTTTATGGGGTCTGAGGGCGCCCGCCCTTTCTAAGAAACCTTCAGAAAGATGAACAAGGGCTCTTTTTTTGGGATTGCCGTGAGGTCTGCTCAGGATTATATGGAGCGAGTTGTAAACAACTCCCACATGGCAATAGCTTCCATGACGGAACGTGCGGAGAAGCTTACGACTTACGAGCGGTATGGCATGCTATTGATTAAGGAGCTGCACGGCCCTGACCTAAAGCCATACACATGAAGCCACAAAGTCATCTCGACCGCCAAATGAAACAAAAACAATCTCCGGACCCCATTCTGAAAAAAAGGAGCAGAAGACTAACATACCCGAATAAACGCAATAATTTCAGACTCGCACCCATCTCAAGCATAGATTCTAAATCCCTACGAATCTGAAAAACCTCAAACAATTCAACTTCGAAACCTTCGCAACATTGCTTGGACCTTGAAGCCCTGTGCCGGTAGCCTTGGCATCCCAAATCTTCCATCCTAAAACAACCTTGAAGCCACAAATCCTCAAAATATTTCAGCATCCAACTAACAGCCAAGAAGCGGGCTCGCAGGCGGCTGGTGCTTAGCAGTAAGCCCTCCATGAGCCTGGGCGCATAGCAGCCATAGACCTCGGCTCACGGCTTGAGTAGCCTGCTTTAAACAAATATGGAAGTCAGCAAACACACTTACAAAGGTTTAGAGCCTTTGGGAATGGAGACTAGAGGAAGTCACATGTTAGCTGAGGGGTGGTCCTAGGCCAGGGCTATCAGTGCCGCAAGTTAAGCTACAACTAGGTCTAAGTATGCTTGTTCTGCTACAGCCCCACTAAGCACGACCCCCGAACATGCAAGTAGGCTCTATAGGTTTCGGGTTCAAAGCCGAAAAGTTTGGGTCGACAATTTATATACCAGAGTCACAAGAGACCATAATTCTGATCAAATGCAGATTCTGGGTCGGGTTAAGGCCCCCGAAAACATGTTCAAGAATATAGGACTCCTGCTTCGACAGATATTTCAATCACAAAACAATCTGGAATCTCGATGTTGGCTACCTTGGGTCCCTAAACCTTCGACCCCAAATGCTAAGCCTAAACCCTTAACCGCATATACGTCTGAACATGTGTTGTTTTTTGGGTGCCCTAACCATGCTAAGTCGAATGGGATCATGGGATTTGCGGAGTGTGATGGAGGATTGCGTAGGGACTACTATACGGATCCATTACAAGATTCCCCACTGAGCACCAGGTAGACAGAATAAGAGGCGGATGCATTCTGGCTACTCGAGGTAGGTGCGGCATATCCCTTCTCCATACACTCTCTTGAGCTCCAAGCTCGGGCTGAGCTCCACACTCCTGGAGTATCGTTGCTGCCATGGCCGCTAGCAATGCACGAGCGAAAGGAACCTGTTCAAGAGATGTTGTCCAAATGACATGGGCGGTCAAAACTTCTCACGTTTGCTTACACTTTTCCCTCTGAAGCTTCGAAGCTAGGGGTTCTGGGGCACGGTGAAAAGGGCCCTTTGTGATCAAGATATGGGCTCAGAGCTCCAGACAGTAGACATGAGTTTGGCGCTTTGGAGTTTGAAGACCTGGCCTTCGACATCTGGAGTTTGTGGCTTGCGGCTCAGGGATGGGGGTTTCGGATCAGGGGCTCAGGCTTCAGAACGTGTAAGTTGCAGGCTTCAGGTTTCCTTTCTCCCCAATTAGCTTCGGCCGGCATGCAGGGCTCAAGGTTTACGCTAGAGGTTCCATCCAGCTGTTTGAACTCATAGGCCGGCCTGAATTCTGGGTTTGGGGCTTATGCAATTGTTTTGAAGGGTTTTGACCAGGGTCTAGTCAGGGGGTCAAGTTCAAAGTCAAACGAAGTCAAGGAATTTAGATCTCTAGCTCCCCCTCTGGAGGAACTCAATACAGAGAAAACAATTGTGTCTACGTCTGTGATTGTGCGATTCAGAAGTGCTGTTCAGCTTCGCGGACCCCAGCATTCTCTTTGATGCGCCAATCGAATGAACATGAAAATGCCAAAGTGTGATGATAGCGGTCGGGTCGAGGGAGTGCACCAGGAAACCAAGCACAATGCAGGGGCCTGTTTTCAGCAAGCCTGTCCAAGCAAATATAATAGAATGTATGCCATAGCATCACACAGGCACCATGACGCGGTCTACAAAAGACCTCGACGCATGAAACACGTCATCCCACACAGCGGCTAGGTCCTCATTGCACTTACGGCGCAAGCCTCAGGTTGAACCGTGTGGATTGAATGTCAAAGCTGTCCCCGGAAAGTTGCAAAATGGCCGTAGGCTGCAAAGATTTGGCCCTTAAACCAAGCTTCTCCTTCGATGCTACATCAGAACCGAAATAAGCTGTTCAATGAAGCTCTCAATGCATCGATGCGGCTGAAAGGTGCGCCGATCGACGCGCATCCAATCCTCCAGTGCCATCAGCTGAAGGTGTAGGTTAAAGGGTTGTTTGGCAGCTGGCATCCGCAGGATACATCGCATCCGTAGTTTTCCCACTGCGGAAGAAGTACTGCTTCAACTCGCCGCGTGCACTTTCGAGATGCCCGGATTGGCACTTCTTACTTGCAAGCAATTAAGCTAACAGTTCAAGCTACTGTGGGCACGCGCCACTTTAC
>CAJNIZ010003558.1:0-12743 GCA_905231905.1 Symbiodinium pilosum | reverse complement strand
ATACTGCGTTGCAGCTGCGAGCGCTGCAGCGGAGCAGCATGCATTATCTTAATCTCGCAGCATTCCCAGCAATGAGAATATTGCTTGGCATGGCTGGTCCGCTTGTTCCTGAAGTGTCCAGCTTATGATTACCCGTAGGAGCCCTGGAATCCATGTCTCCTGTGTCTCGGCAGCTGCCGGCCGGCAACGCAAGAGGCCCGTAGCCAGGCACCATGGTAGAGCCTCAGGCTGCTTAGAGAAGTTTAGGGAGCTTGGCATCCCGGGCTGAGGGAGTTCGGAGCTCGGGGTTTTCTAAGATCACTGGAACTTTTGGGTCTGCCTCGTGGCTTCGCCGTAAGCGAGCTTCCTTATCAACATAAAGATATGCAGTGGCGAATGCGCACTGCACAATTTCAAGGGCGCTTTGTGAGGGGACATCTCTGCCAAGGGCGGCAGTCTGTTGGTGAGATGCTAGCGATGCCACTTCGGGACTGATGCCCGGGATGCGCAGTGCATCTTTGCTGTTGCTCCAAGGGCTTCGTGCATACTGCTCTTATGTATGCACCCTTCGAGCGCCAAAAATGACGACTAGCAGGACTAGCGTGCAAATCAGGAGCCTGAACATGACACGCTCATTTCACGAACTCTTCCACTGCAACCCGGCATCAGCCCGCCGTAGGCACACTCAAAAAGCTGACTTCAAAAGCCCAGCACCTAATCCCAACCCCCGTGATTCTCACATCCTTGGCGCCATTAACTCCAACCCCTTCGCAGCAGTCAACATCACATATCTAGCTAATGGAGTTGGGCCTTTGGGATTTTCTAACTTTTTCTGGTACCGGAATCTTCTGTCCAACCCTTGCGTTCCCACGGCATCCCACCGTAAGTCTCCCCAAACCAAGCGGCTTGTGCGAGTGCCGGGATGATGCAAAAGCGGCGCAACTTCCACCACCCGGGCCAATCCTTATAGGAAAACGTCGAGAAAAGCTTGAAGGTTAAGATCTTACAGTGCAGGGAGTGCAGGGTGCAGCCTGGGGTTCAGGGTCTTGCGCTGAGAGAGATTTAGGGACGGCTAAGAAGAGAATAGCGATAACGAAGGGCCCCGATGCCAATGACTGCCCAATGTCTTTAATATGAAGCGCCCTTCATGCAGTTCCTCGGGCATTATACAGACCTGGAAAAATTGAATTATGCAGACCTGGCAAAATGAGCAAAGCAAGGCGCGCTGTAACGGGGGAGGCCATGTTAAGGCGTAGGCCCGACGCAGGCGGTGAATATGCATTCCGCATTATCTACAAGACTTACAAGCCTCTACAAAAGCCTGCTAGTCACTAGTCTTGCTGCAGCATATTCTGAGGTGAAGGGTTGAAGATGCACGCAAACTCTTGTGCCACAGGTAGGGTTGCAGGGGGTTGGTGATGTCCCGCTTCAGCACAGGCCATGCCAACACACGCCACCCAGCTTTTTTGTTGCAGCTTACCCTGTTATTGATTCTGCTGATCCCCATGACTGGGCGAGAAAACGCACGATGATCCATGGCAATGGATGTCCGCGCGCACCTGCCTCATAAGTTTTGGCGCACAACCTCATCAAAAAAAACTACATACACATCATGAACGACCAGGATCCCTCATGATTTTTGCTTCCCTCTTCCAACCCCCTAATGTTCTCAGTAACCCCTTAATTCCTGATTACGGGGATATCTTTTTAAAGTAGTCGTTGGCGATTCTCTGGGAGGGTAGTTCGTTTTAGGAGGGTTACTACTAGGGGGAACGAATGTTTTCATAGAAATAAAATGAATACATAAATATACGCGTAACCATAAATGCACATATACAATGATGTATCTAGGCGGCTGGTAGCTTGACTTATCATGTTCAATTGTGTTCTATAGATATATCCTAGGGTTGCGCTTGAATATTTGAAATTCTAGATTCCAAGACGGTTCTACGGCACTGTGCCATGAACACTTGGATTTCAAATGCTGAAAAAGAACACTTGGATTTCAAATGCTAAAAACATTGGGTTTCAATATTTGGGATCCAAGATTCGAAATTATGGGGACCGTTTCTGGAGTATTTGATTCCGAAGAACTGAGAATGTTGAAAATAGTGCGTTTCCGTTTTTGAAATTCCAGATCCTAGAAATACCCACAATCTTGGAATCCAAAGATTGAAGCCCAATGTTTTTAACATGTGAATAGACGGAAGAGCTAGCGCTTAGGACTACGATATTACACGAAATGCTAGATTCATGCCTTGGCATAAATATATATATATATATACACCCTGGCAGGCGTGCATTAAAAAAAAAAAACACGAACATGCGTCGTTGCACTTCGTTGTCCTAGTAACCGAGTAAAAGTATGTAAAAAGTATCTGCGGGGTACCATATTGCTGTATCTTGACGGCCTCGAAAGAAATCGGAGCATCCTCAGGGATGTGTCGGGGGAATCCCGGAAATCTGAGATGGGGGTTTGGGCCCAAATTTGATGTCAACATAGAGCAGAATGCACACATATAAAAGGGGAGGGAGAGAGAGAGACCCACAGAGACACTTCCGTCCCTTATGACGACCCAGGGTCCAATGTGGACAAACTAGCCAAAAACCCTTGAACTGATATGCTCTGAGTGTCAGGACGATATCCGCCCCCTGGCCGCTGTGCTGGACTTTCCTTGATTCTCCAGTGGTCAGTTCTTGTGTAACTGATATGCACTCTTTTGCTGTGACTCCTTAGTTGAGGAAGAAGCTTGACTTAACAATGTAGGGGCGCCCATTTCCAGATGCAACCAAAAGCGGAGCCTGCTCAGCACTCTGGGCCTCGAACACCAAACCATGAAACCAAACAAAAAAAACGTGACTGATGCCAAAGACCTTCAAGCTCACCCGTAGACCCTCCAGCCAAAATCCCACAAACTAACCACTGAGGGGCCCTTGACTGCTGTGGTTTGTAGGAACAATGGGATTTTCAGCCTCCGTCAACAGCACCTTTTGAAAAGCCCGGTGCCGTGCGCACCAAACCTTGACCATAGTTACCAAAACATACTTACTTAGGGTTGATTCCGGAGGGTTCCGAATGTGTAGGGCCCCTAAGGAACCTAGAATATTGGCTGAGAGAAGTTGCGCCCCGCACCACCGAGCTAGCTGGATCGCCGGGCTCATCTCGGCTTTTCCTTAGCTTACGCAGGATGGCATGAGAGTTTAATTGCGTGTAAAGGGTGGGGCACAGATTTTCTGCTTCCCATTCATCGAGATTCTACAGTTGCGGGGTGTATTATATGGCAGCGCACCAGCACACAAATACTGTGAGGGAAGCTCACTGAATATCCTGCCGCACATTGACACATGATTTGAATTCATGTCTCTCTAACCTGGACACCAAGTATGTACATTGAAACCCAATTCAGGTTCCAAGTCTGCTTGGGAAGGATGCAGTATTGGGGGTTGTCACCAAAGCGGGCTTCGAAAAGGATTGTCGGGCCCTGACTCGGGACTGTCTGCACATCATGTGCAGAAATGGTCTAGTAGACAGGATGGACTCCCAAAAATGATGGGGCCCCTGGGGTGGGATTCAGGAGCATGGCCGTGCAAGCGCGATTTTGTTGATTGGGGTTGACCTTTGCCAACAAAAAATACCACATTTGACTGGAGCGTATCAAGGAAGCAGGAAGCAAACTGAAGGATAGCCTCCGCTCTAGACCTTTCAACCTCAGATGATACTAGCTCTTTGCCCCTTGGCCCACTGTTTCTCTAATCCAAGGCATGCTCCTGAGCCTTCATCTCGTCTCAACGGATCTTTGAGCAATCTACGGTGTGGTGGCTTGAGGTGGCTCCTTCTGGGGTTTTCCATGGATTCACTTACAATGCTTACCCTCAGCTGTCGCGCTTCCCATCAGCAGCGCTATTCGCAGGCCTTTGAAGAGTACGCGGCGGGTGACCTCGATGAAGCGTTGAGCTGGAAAACGAACAGAGTCTGATATACGGGTAATACGATTTGTTTTCTACCGGCAGAGACTTGCAGGCTTCAAAGTGCTAAGGGCTTAAAGAGATCGAGCTGTTCTCAAAAGGCGGCTCACCCGCGTGAAGCACAAATAAACCTGATATGAGGCCAGCCATGCAAGAATTACCCGCGCAACGATGCAGCCCTTGAGGGCAAAGACCACGCCCCTCAAGCTCCATGACCAATGATAGAAGTCAGGTCAACCGTACGAGTACAGCAGGCCACTGCAGTGTATGCATATTTGCGTTTACCCAGGGGCTAAGCCACAATCCTGAACCCCAAGTTGCCAAAACTTCAATGCAATTTGTCAAGTGACATAGCCCCGGCGACCGTCAAGTCGAACTTCCTTCTTCATCTCTTCACCTGAACACGCATTTGAGTAGCGTTTTTGGGTGGTTGCACAAAATGAGAGTCCACCTTTCATGAAAGCAATGTGCAACAGACAAGCAGAAGATACAATCCCCCTCTATGTTGAGGACGATGGTACCTCTATCCAGTATACTACTCACCTGGATTCGCCATGTACCCAAAGGGAGTAAACATTCAGAAGAATTGGTTGCTTATTAGCGGTTAGGCGTCAAAAAACATCACGATGACGTCATACTTTGGGGTCTAATTATTGCCTAATGCCTTAGGTGTTTTGACCTTCATGAAAATAGCATATGGCTTTGGAGGGTTGACCTGCGGGTATGTCGCACGGCTTACCCTCGGCCGAACAAACATGGAGTCCCACATATTCACATTAGGCGGACAACTATGCATTACACGAGCAGTTCTGCCGACTATTTTCCTAGCAGTGATATATCTGGGCCATCTGCGGCAGTTAAGGCCTATAACCCTAAACCCCAAACCCAAACAAAGCCAGGCTGCGCTCTACCTCTGAGAAGGGCAACAATGCAAATGCAGAGTCGGCTCTTCTGACCCAAAGCTCCTGAGGAAAGGATTGGGGCGTAGGCGTAGGGTTTAGGTTTAATGTCTCCGGCTCAGGTTCCGAGGCCTCGGGTTCGAATTTACAGGAGTTCGGGTTTAGGGTCGAGACTAAGTGGGCATTCAGGTCCATGGTTTCGGGCATCCTTGGAAATTCCCAACAACAAGGAGTCCATCATGTGGAGGGGAAGAAGGGGCCCCGTAAAACTGAGAAATGCACAGCTGAGCAACCGGGGCTCCAGGAGGAGGTGTGCTGCTCTCCAACTCTAAGATAGCTATCTTGGGCTTGCCCGTAGAATGTTTCCTGACTATTCTTGACACCTCATGGGTGTTCACCCATACACGGAAGAATTTGTGCTGTGAGCTTCCCCGTGGGGGTTTAGTCTTGAGAAGGTCAAGAAATGCGCAAACCCTGAAAACTCTTGAGCCCTAGACCCAGGTCTGCGAGTCTGAACCCCGAGTGCCCAGATTCATGAAATGAAGAACAAGGCGCGGCAGTCTCCAGGATCTCGACAAGGGATCCTCAGTCTTGCAGCTATTTTTTGTGCTTTCGTAAATTTCGGGCTTGGTGAGAAGGCTTTCGGTTGGAAGGCTGGGCATAGGTCTTGCACTTTGGAGTTCATAAGCCTTACATGTCTGGCTTCGAGCAGAACAGTAGCCTTGGGAACTTAGAAGCTGAGGCCTGCTTTAGGATTGTAAAATTCATCATTCCCTTTCGGGCTGGCTATTTGGCCAGGGATGTTTCGAGAGTTGGCCCACGCTGCTAAGTGCTTCACCCGCTGCTCCGTGACGATTGCTCGCCAAAGTTTAGCAAGCTTGGAACCTTTAACGTTGCGTAAACCTGAAATGCGCGGAGTGGTGGCGTTGCGGAAGATCAGCAGTAGCACGCAAGATATTCGACACATTCCATATCCACCCGCTGAAATTTGGGGGGCCCGGGGTTGACAACCCCATGCAACCAGTACGAAACCTGAGCAAAGGCTCTCTCAAATTACCAAGAAAGGAAGTCCAAGAAGAGCGTACCTCTCCACATGCCTCATACTGTAGCGTCATCGTGCACATGACATCTCCTACTCTACCCCGACCTAAACGAACCTCTCACATCCGAGATTCTGGTGGTTGTAGCGCACTGGACAAGCTCCTGGTCTTGTTGTGTATTCTTCGTGCAACTGCATCCCCCGACAAATCTTGATTATCAAGGCGAGATCTGCACATCCTCTGCCCTGATTCGATAGTCAAATCTGGACCAAACCCGGGGCTATGCCCGCTTGGACCTCGCAAAGCCCTGAGCTCGAAGGAAGGACTGTCAGGGATTGAAGCCGCGTCACTTTCCAGACCCGGGGAGGACCAGATCCAAACTACTGAGCATCTTTTGGTGCACAGGGATAAGCTGATATTGATGAGATGCGGAGGTTGGACATCTCTTGCAAAATCCCAAGCCCCAAAGCCAGACCATAGGCTGCCACAATCCTTGTCCGGAAGAAGATCTGCAATCTGTTGCCAGGCCTCAACAGGTCGCGGCTAACAGAGGCTCCGGGCCTACAATGAGGAGGCACCTGTCAAATACCTGTCTCAAAAACATTTTATCCAAAACGGTTGAGGGCCAGTGTCACTGAAGCCGGAATGATTGTGGGAGAGAGAGAGAGAGACACACAGGGAGAGAGAGAGAGAGAGAGAGCGCAGACAAAGGTCAGTCCAATATGTTCGTTAACAGGCAGCTCTATCTAATGAGGGCTGCCCTACACAGCACGAAACCTAAAACGCCAGAGCGCAGCTTAAGGACAAGCCATGTACTGTTTTCTCTGCAAGCCTTACTCGACACGTTCGCATTTGCCCCTGCAGAAGTTGTTCAGTTTACCCTGCGTGCTGCCACCGCCCTATAACTAAACTATGTCACTGGTTCCTCTTCATACATCTATATGCAATGTACACATGCCCTTGTCACAGGGCGTAATAACAAATCAATACCATCAGAGTTTCAATCTTGGGGGAATGTCATAATCGTAGCAGTAATTATCCAAAACCATACCTCCCAAACTGCCTCTGCGGGCAGCACGGACCAGCATACTGTCGAACGGCGCGCATCCTGCGTAAGTAGGGCAGATAAGCCTCAAAGAAAAACCGGCGAACATCATGTTCCATTACATGCGCTTTTATATTCCGCTGTAACAAACATTCGTTATTCAAAGGTGCTAGAGTATTCTCTGCAGCCAATATTCAAGCTCCGCAACCAATATTCAAGTTATTCAAGCCCTCGACTAGGGCTTAGGGCTGAGGGCGAGGGCATGCGAGGGTTAAGGGCGGGGGCTTGCAGGAGTTGAGGGTCTTACTGGAAGGGTTGAAGAAGCTGTGGGGATCAGGCTTAGTTGACGGTTGGATTATCAAGCTCAGGTAAGACTTGGCGTGTGAGCCAAAAACCCTATGCAAGGTCCAATCGTCACCAACTATTGGCTATACCTTAGAGACTTGAAAGTACAAAGCCGAGGAAAAATTGGATCATAGCTACCTTCCACTCCAAGGATGTATAACCTCGAGAGGGCCTCAGCCAAACCCCTTGCTGCCATCCCAGGTGGCCTCAGCCGTTGGTGAAAAACCTCTACATGCACCTTATGTAGTCCGTCCCTACATCAGTCCAGCATTCTCTTTCAAGGACCAAAAACCCTTTCAGGGCAAGGGCTGCCAAGCGTCGAAACTATGATCCTAAGTGTTATAGGCTATAGCCCAAGAACTGTCGCAAACTCTAACAACCTTTCTTAAGTAAAGGCAGCCTTCGATTCGATTGACAAAACCATTGCTGTATGCCCCAGTTCTATCGACTAGAGGACTATGCTTCCCTTGAACCCCTACATGTCACTATGTTTTTCGATCTTAAAGAAATTCTACTTCCCAGTGCTCTACCGTGACCTATCCACCAATGGTCTCTCTACCCAAAGAAAGACTTGCAGATTGGGCACTGCTCCAGCTAGATTTGGAGGGGTGTACGGGCCGTCCGTAAACTCGCCTGGGTTTCGGGCAGCTGGCGCAACACGACTTGGGGATTTGCGCTACCTTAGCTTTACCAACTCAAATTCCATGGTTGCAATGCAGGGAAGCGGAGGTGATAATAGGCAGAATGTGGCGGGTCCCTATGAGGACCATGCAGTGGGCTTCTGTGCGAGACTCTCACCCCATGCCCCTGAAACCGTAGGGAAGCATGGCAGTTCAGGCTCGACTTCAATTTTCTCGAATAGCTACCCGTGCACTCTTGAGCCACTTGAAACTTCGAACCCGACCGCCCCCAGTTCCTTAACCCAGAACTCGCAGCAAAGCAACCTGAGCTTGCTGCATGGACTTGCAGGCTTCCTGATTTTACCCATACGTACAGGAAATTCTCCTACGAGCTCAAGTACCGGTGGTTACTATGAAATGGAAGGATTTTGTAGTTCCCGTCTAGCCCGCTAGAACAGTCCCTATCTTCGCTTTATCCCCTTAGAACAGTCCCTACCTCCGATTCCTTGGTTCCCTGCTAACCAGCAGTCAGCTCAGGCAACCCTGAAAACAATTCAGCTCAGGTTGTCAAAACGAGCCCCTGATCACCAATGTAAATTTGACCACAACAAACATGAACCAAACCCATCCACGTAAACAACTTTAAAAGTTCAGGCTAACACCAACTGCTGTGCCACATCTCTTGCTAAATCCCATGAGACTGCAGCTTGGCATCGTCTGCGCCTACGCCTGGGGGGTTCGACGTCTGCAGCGACTGGCTCGGCCTCATTCCTCGGCTACATGAAGTACAGCTGAAACCCTGAATGCTAAACTCATAACCCTGAACCCATAACCCTCCACCCCAAAGTCTAACTTCTGCAAACTGATGTCAACCCCAAGCCTCAACCCTAACGTTTGGATCCTGAAAACTAGGCCGCCAACTAGGGGATATGCACAGTGCATGGGGCTGAACATGTAGCTTGCGGGCTGTGAATGCTGGGTGTCAGAGGCCGGCTACAATCCTGACATCTGCTAATTGGCCAATTTGTTTGGAGTCTGTATGTTTACGGTTTAGGGTGGGTTGAGTTCAAGAGGCTAGGAGGTGTTGACGTGAGGTTTCTGAGGCTTCGGGTCTTACTTGGTGCTTGTCAGATGCTACAAGGGCCTCCTACCCACCTGATAGAGGCATTTTTCACTTCTCCCTCAGGACCTGAACCCTGCGGCCAAACACCCCTGCTTAACAAAGTCAAGATCAAAAGGTCGAAGCCCTAATTCCCTGAGCCCAAAGCTGGGCCATGACTCTGGATCCTAAAGCTCCGCACCCAGGCCCCTCAATCCTGTCTCTCAAGGTCATAGACGTCCAAAGCCCACAAGCCTAACTGAGAACTCCCAGGCCCCCAAGCCCTGAGCTTCAATGACACGCCTGCAAGCCCTAAACCCTCACCCTAAACCCTTTCTGGGGTGGGTTCAAGGTTGAGAGCCTAAGGTATGAGGGCTTGGGGTCCCTACTGTTAAGGCTTGTTTGAGAAACGCCCCTGTCAGCATCATGTGGCGGGCTCAGGAGCGGCGTTTTGCCAGCGTCCAGGGCCTTCGGATAAACGCATGGTGATGAGGGTCTGGGTCCGGTCATAATCCCATGGCTTACCTCTTACGCACCCGAGATAACAACAAGGTGAAGGGGCGTTCATGGATTTTCCCGCAACCAGATGCCAAAGATTCTTGCAAAAAGGGCGTCTCCTAAGCGACGCCTGTATGAGACATCAGTGTTTGGGATGTAGTCAGAACCGCGGCTCCTCCAGTCACGTTATTAACAACATTCGCGGACCCTACATACATAAGTCCCCTTAGACTTGAGACTGCCGCCCCTGCAAAGCAGCTGATGGCCTCCTCCGTCGATATAAAACCGTCCATGGCGTTGTCCGTGAATTTGCAAGAAAGCGGATAGAAGAAATGGAGAGCTGCTGGATTGCTTGAGGGATACACTTTTGAGTTTGCTTCCAGCTGGAAATCTTTCAGTGGTGTTGAGCATTCTGGAAAATGTGGGTGGCTGAAGCTCACATTCTGCCCCCTTCCTCAACGATCAATGCTTACAGGGAAGTGGCTGCCTTTTGCTTTGCCCAGCTCTATGCTGTTGTTTCAGAAGTCTTGCTTGCCTTACGAAAGCTGAATTTCTCTCGTAGCGCCGTACACGGGGATACATGTAGACCCTTAATTGTATTGTTCAAGGACCGACGCTGTGAGCCAAAATTTGACGTGCCCGCAAGTTCGAGTTCCAAAGGTCCAAAGGGATTTCTTAAACTGCGAGCCATTCGGTTGCAAGCTCTTTTAGGTACTACGGCGCAACGGGCTCTATCCTAAACTCTGAGACCTGAACCGCCTTACCCGGTACGCTGGATAGACAACATTCTGCATGACCCATTGCAAGCACATCCTTGTTCCATACTTTGGGCGGCTATTTGGATCCCTGAGTGCTGAGAGTCATGGTGGCACAATGCTTCGATGGCAATTTTGGGCCGCCCTTCTTCCTGGATAGTGCCTTGACACCTCCCGAAGCCGCCCAATACCTCCCCCTTTGCGCCAACTCGGAACCCTTACCCCTAACTCCTGAACCAAGCAGATTCCCCAAACCATCATTCACAGGTCCTCACAACGGATAGCCTCAGTGCCCTAGTGGCTTCCCGGCATGTTTTGTGTTGTGTGGAATTGCTTGATGACACGAGGCCAACGGCCTGATTCTCAGTCCGTTGCAGAGGTCTGCCCACCCAACCCCAAACTAAGATAACATAGGGGTCTGAATTGCCCAACCCTACTTAAAAACAGACCGAATTTGAGGCATGCCTCATCTCAAGTTTAACAACAAGGTACAGTTGGGAACACGTCCGTCGCAGTCTGTTACCCCTGAAGCCATTGCGGACCAGGAGCAACCAAACATCGCCTTGGCTCGCGTCAAGAAAGCACAGCTTAAACACTTTGCAGCTGGAATCTTGATCCACTCGCCTAGCAGTACATGTGCTGGGTGGTAATCGCGGAGGGGGGTCGCCTTCCCGGAACTTCGCGCCACTTTTCTGACTAGGGCTTTGCATCTTAATGTAGATCTGCGTGGCCTTTGAGCATGAGGTCCAGGACATAGAATTAAGTGGATACGCAGTCCCGCCGGCAGAGATTGAATGCCAAAGTACACACCTCCAAACTCCGAAGTCCCCAAGCATAGCAAACCCCCAAACTTCAGAAATGAAGTACCCCATATACTCTCAAACCCCCAAGGCTAAAGAATTTCCCAAAGCTTGCCAAACCCCGAGATTACAGAAACAGGTTCACGGGTAAGTGGCCGCTGTCATCTTCCCAGAGATCTGATGCCACTTCAACACCCTCCACCTGCTATTTGGCAAAACATGCACGGGCTTAGGGGTTGAAGGTGTGGGCCAAGTGGCAGTTTCCGTTAGGCACTGGCGCCACCCTAGTGGTTTGGTAGTTCCACACATGATGTTCCTGACAAGAGGATGTCACTGAGAGGCACGAGCCACATACCTCAAGCAGAGGAAAATACCGAGGTGACTGTTATTCTTGCATCAGTATCACTAGGAAAGCTACTGTTGCCATTCTTCGCACGGCTGCTGGAATGCTTTCTGAATTTGGGCGCTTGTGCTAGTTTCGTGTGGCAAGTGGTGTTGCTACCTGTATGCGTGAAGTGTCCTAGCATGTGAAACAAGCGTTTTTAGAAGACGTTGCTGGTCTGAAGGAAGAACTGTTGAACGCCAACACCTGCAAACAGCAACTGCAGCCCACAACAGTCCCCCCTTGCATCATCTGTTTTCCGCAGTATGACAATGTACGCAGGCCATAACCGCGAACGTATTGAAGCCGCCAAGCCTTATCCGCTCTGGGACCTGCACTTACAAAGGCTTGATTTAGCCAAGGTCCAAGGTTAACCTTTTGTTCACGTTGGGGCTTATAATGCCCTGTCGACCCTCTTTTCCAACCAGGACTCTCTGATGTGGCCGGCACAGGCCCCCCCAAACCCGACAGGTGCACCGTGGACCCCTGTAAACCCTGAATCGCGCCTCGCGCGGCCAGAATCCCAGGCTGTTGTGGGCCATTTGTCGCACTTGGGCGGCCATGGACGCATCGATCCTCGAAGGCTGAAGAATTCACAAGGGTTTCAGGACAAGGGCGAAGGGCTCAGGGGCAGAGATTTAGGCATTCGGGTTGGAGCATTAGGGTCCGTTCTTCATTTGTCGTTTGGGTGCTTCAGCCGACTTCCAATCTGGAAAGCAGAATCCTTCATGATCCAACAGAAATCAAAAACACCCGGTGCACCCTGACAATTCTTACCGAGCCATAGTTTCATCTCGATTCCTGACCCTGTTGCAAGCAGAGGCTACTATGTCCATCTTGCAATTTTCTGCACCTTGGCTCCCATGTGAGGGCTTTTCTTCCCGAGCATACCCTGACCTGCCTTCGGAGAAACCGCTGCGAGGCAAAGTTGGCCGAGATGACTTCTTTGCCTAGATTTTAGGTTCATAGTGCAGACTTAGGTTAGAGTCCCAAAGTACACATCGGGCCCTGACGCTTCTCATTTTTAGTAAAAACTAGTAGCATCTGTAGCATCTACTTTGGGCTGTTGAACCCAATGGCTAGCGTTCAAGTATCTACTGTCGCCGAAACTAGTAGCATAGACCTTAGTTCCATTTCGGGGCGCCATGTTAGTGTTGGGGAGTGTGACGCGCGCGCGCACGCGCGCGCGCGCGCGTGCGCGCGGGTGTGTGTGTGTGTGTGTGTGTGTGTGTGTGTGCGTGTGTGTGCGTGTGTGCGCGTGTGTGTGGGTGTGTGTGTGGGTGTGTGTGGGTGTGTGTGTGTGTGTGTGTGTGTG
>CAJNIZ010003557.1:5047-23353 GCA_905231905.1 Symbiodinium pilosum | reverse complement strand
CAAAGGGTCTCTTGACCTTTCACATCATTGGAGTGGATTCAACTTATGGGTCCTTCGTTAAGGGCTGCTACAGCAGTTAAAGATTTGGGCTGGAATGCGTGTGTCTCAAGATCTTTTCTTGTTTTTGGAGGGGGTTGCTTGGAGCAGGGGACTTCATAGATTGGAAGACGTAACGCAACACTGCCTTTTTGCTAATACATTTCCATCAAGACCTAGGGATCATTTTGGCCCACTGCCATTCGTCGCAAGTGAAGGCTGTCAATTGTCACTTGACCGTGCCAGGCCTCATCGAAGCAATGCGCCACAGGCAAGGGCCTCCAGATGGCTCCAGCAATTTGCTGCTCTTCTGCTACCTTATGCAGGGTGGTTGGTTCTTGAGAGGTTACAAATAATAACCTCCTTGTGCACTTTGCATCCATCATCCTTTCACCTCCAGCCTGTGAGTTCTTGAACTGCAGCCCCGTGGGACCCACGTCGCAAACCGGAAACTGGTTTGTGCCGCTAGTGGGTTGGTGGCTACAGGTCGGAGGATGACGAACCCGAGCACCTACGCAAGGCTGGGGGGAGTTTGCTGAGAAGTGCATAGGGCTGTCTTGTCTTGTAGTCTTGTATTTGAAGCAAAAGGAAAGGTGTTGACTGTGGAAAGAGGGTTCGTTTTCGGCTCATGTGAGCGCACGTCCCCGTCCCACAGACACATGACGAAAAGTGACTCCACACGTTTTTGACATTTTTCCGGTAGCTTCAACTTTACAGTGCATGGTGTTTTGAAGTAGGATTATGTTATTTATTGTAGCTAGTTACCTTGCCAGCATTTGTCAGTTGGTTGTGAATAAAACATGCAAATCCAACCTTTTGTGGACCTTGGCACGTTCATGCGCGGAAGACGGCCATCCAAAAGCAAGAAACAGGAAGGCCGACAGCTTTGACTATGGACCCTGCATCGAATCCGGAGATAGCTATTGTGCACCTGTGGCCCCCCCCTGCCTGTATTTAGGAATCTGTTGTGCCTGCCAGGCATCTTGTAAGCCCTCAGGGCAGGCGCGAGCGGTCCATGTGTGTGAGGGATTTGGCTTGGTGTGATCGTTCGTGCGATTGCGTGAGGCCGACCCAACAGCAAAGGCCAGCGCGCGGCTTGGTACGTCATTCTCCGAGGCCGAGATCGGCTGTCCTGCTTCAGTCCATTTGGATGCGTGTATTGGGGTGCAACGTGCGATCCCTACTCAATCCCATCTGGTTTGGTGGAAATTGGAGTCCGGTCCGGAAATCCAGAACCAATTTCAGCGGTCACAGGCATGCTGTGCAGCAGAGCAGCATGTGAAATTGCACCGCGCAAGGCGCAAGTTGCACTGCCCGCGGCGCGACTTCCTTCAGGACGTTTGCAACGAGACCCGCGACCTCGGCCAGCCCAGGGCCGATTCCTCAGCTTGTGGGATGCAGCAAGAGCGCCCAGGTGAGGAAACCTGTGAGGTGAAGATTTGCTTTACTTGTTAAGTAGCTGCAATTAAGGCGCGAATCCCAGAAGCCTGCGGAGGCCACCCCGCGCAGCAACTTGCATTGGATGGAAGGAGTTTGTGCCTTCCCCGATTTTGAGGCGGCGAGCGCTTCGCAGACCTCCGCGGCAAGGGCAAGCGCAGCGCGTGGAAGACGGCCATCCAAAAGCAAGAAACAGGAAGGCCGACAGCTTTGACTATGGACCCTGCGTCGTAATCCGCGGATAGCTATTGTGCACCTGTGGCCCCCCCCTGTATTTAGAAATCTGTTGTGCCTGCCAGGCATCTTGTGAAGCCCTCAGGGCAGGCGCGAGCCGTCCATGTGTGTGAGGGATTTGGCTTGGTGTGATCGTTCGTGCGATTGCGTGAGGCCGACCCAACAGCAAAGGTCAGCACGTGGCTTGGTACGTCAGCTTCTCCGAGGCCGAGATCGGCTGTCCTGCTTCAGTCCATTTTGGATGCGTGTATTGGGGTGCAACGTGCGATCCCTACTCAATCCCATCTGGTTTGGTGGAAATTGGAGTCCGGTCCGGAAATCCAGAACCAATTTCAGCGGTCACAGGCATGCTGTGCAGCAGAGCAGCATGTGAAATTGCACCGCGCAAGGCGCAAGTTGCACTGCCCGCGGCGCGACTTCCTTCAGGACGTTTGCAACGAGACCCGCGACCTCGGCCAGCCCAGGGCCGATTCCTCAGCTTGTGGGATGCAGCAAGGGCGCCCAGGTGAGGAAACCTGTGAGGTGAAGATTTGCTTTACTTGTTGAGTAGCTGCAATTAAGGCGCGAATCCCAGAAGCCTGCGGAGGCCACCCCGCACAGCAACTTACATTTGGATGGAAGGAGTTTGTGCCTTCCCCGATTTTGAGGCGGCGAGCGCTTCGCAGGCCTCCGCGGCAAGGGCAAGCGCAGCAAGGCATTTGGCAGGGCAAAGCGTTGAACATGTATTCGGATATCCATGCACTCTAGGACGCTAGGGGTGTGCAGAGTACACGGGCTGTTGTCTAGGATCGTCATGGGATTTAGGGTGGCTGTTTCGAGACTCATCCATGCTGCTGTCTCACAGTGCACCTAGTGGAGGTAGCGATGGTAGTGGTTGTTAGTGGTTGTGAGTGTCAGGGCAGCCAGGACAGCAGTAGTTCTCAATTTGATGGTTGCCCGGGAATGTAAACTTAGGACTTAGAACCGCAAGTTTTTCAAATGTTTATTTAAACTCGCTGCACTAGCTTATGCGAGTCTTGAAGTCTTATCTTCTAGATCTTGAAAAAGCAAATCGAAGATTGCTCGCAGCGGAAAAGGTTCCCATCCAAAGGCACAGACACGCCCAGTTGGAGAGTTTCAGCATGCATGTTTAAACCATCCTGACATAACTTGCGCATTGCGTGAAACGTTTTGCCTGTCGTGATCTGCAAGTCTGGACCTTGCTGCAAGGCAGACTTGGAAGTTCTCAGCGCAGGCAGGGACCATCTAGAGATCATCCGCCGAAGTTGTTGAGCTTCATGTGAGCACTTGGGTGCCTACGTCAGGCAGACAGGCCCACAAGCGCAAGGCACGTCACTTCAACTTTGCCCGTGGTGCTGGAGCTGTCCGTGTGTTGTCGCACCCTTCCATAAGCAGCCGCAACACTTGCGCGCGTGGTTTCAGGTCTGGGCAGAGCCAGGTTCCTGCTCGCAGCCAGCCTGGCAAGCAGAGCGGGACGTCCATATGGAGTCCAGCGACATCCCCCAGGCAGGGGCCAATTCCTCAGCTCGCGGGATGTGAGAAAAAGAGTGGCAAGGTGAAGATTTGCCTTCTGTTGACATATTTTGCAAGTTGCGAAGGTGGCGAAGGTGCGAATCCAAAAAGCCTGCGGAGGCCACCCAGCAGAACCGCTTGAATTTGGGTCGAACGAGTCTGTGCCTTCCCGATCTTGAGGCGGCGAGCGCTTCGCAGACCTCCGCGGCAAGGGCAAGCGTGGCCAGGCATTTTGAAGGGCAAAGTCTCGAAATGCATCAAAATGATAGAATGCCTTTGACATATAATGCACGATATTAACCCTATTTTACGATAGTAGCTTCCATTTTATTTTCCATTATCCCAATACAACCCATATACAATCTAGTTGAATCCAAATTGCTGAAGCTGCCGGTTTTCCTGAGAAGCTGGGACTCGGATTGTCATGGGATTTAGGGTGGCTGCTTATTTTCTCAAGCATACCTCTGTGTACACTGCATCTAGTGGGCTGATTTCAATGCGGCTTTGCGCAGCTGATACCATGCTGTTTTGAAAGTCCAAGTTGGCAAGTAGTCATGGCAAATGGTTGAGGCTCTCAGGACACCAGTAGTTCTGAGTTCAAGACCAGGCAAATGGCCAAGCTTGTGTAAAGCTCGCAGAAGGAGGTTTCTATTTGGGGTCGTTCAGAAATCCTTATTATCTGAGATTTGAAGGGCACGGCAACCCATGGGGTGTTGAACATGCAAAAATGGTGCGTGCTAGAAGGAGCGCAAAAGGTATGCAAAAGGCTTCACGAATGATTTAGTTGTCGTGTCACCATGTCCAATTCATCCCTCAGAAGCAAGGCCGCTAAACAAGCTTTGCTACTACGCTTAAGGAAATAATCACTTAGCCAGCTGTTGGTTTTATGGGGCATCGACAAGGTACGCAAAAGAGCCATCAGAAGCAGCCTGACATAGCCCGTGCATCGCCCGAAACGTTTTGCCCGTCGTTGCCGACCTTGCTGCGAGGCAGAATTTCAAGTCCTCAGCGCAGGCAAGGACCATCCAGAGATTTTCCGAAATCGTTGAGCTGGCTCGTGAGCATGGAAGCACTTGGGTGAGTGCGTCAGGCAGACAGCGCAAGGCACATCACTTCAACTTTGCCAGTGTTGCTGGATCTGTCAGTTGGGGCATTTCCCAAGAGTCGGGTACCTGTTTGGGAGTCCCTAAAAAAAGGACTATAACATAATCTGGGGGTCTACCCTAAACCCTAAACCCTAAGGGGTCTCCCCATTTGCGAGTAATCCCTGTATACTAAGTTCCCTCATTCCCTACTAACCCTAAACCCTACACCCTAAACCCCACATATTCCCTTATTCCCTACTAAGAACCAGTAAGTTCAGGACGTCCGCAGTCCGTCCGTTGACCTTGGCTAATCCAGGGCCGACCCCTCAGCTCCCGGAAGGCAAAACAACTGGGTTGCTGTTAAGGAACTAAATTTAAGTTAGTATAATAAGGGTATATAGGGCACAGGGGTATATAGGAATATACAGGGTTCAGGGTTTAGGGTTAAGGAACTTAAGTTAAGCTACTGTATTAGGGAGTCCTTATTATTTACTAAAAATACCCATTATGGTAATACTAAGTTCCTTAACAGTAAACCGGACAAAGGCTGCGATGTGGAGGATGATGAGTCTGGTTTCTCAGGGTTTAGGGTTTAGGGATTTAGGGTTAGGGTTTAGGGTTTAGGGTTTAGGGGTTGGGTATTAGGGTTTAGGCCTTTGGGGTTTAGGCGTCTGTGGTCTTCAAGCCCGTACCTGGCCTGTATGGTCAAGGCTTGAACGAAAGAAGTCCTCATTGGCCAGGGCCTGAGAGGCAGAGAGATGAGAAAGTCATAGGTGAGGAGTGTTGAATCATGGGTATAGGGTTTAGGGATTCTCATAAGATTTGTGGTTTCCATTTTATTTGCCTTTCTCCCAATATAACCCTATTATACTATATAGAGTAGGCTCCACTCTCTTTTCCATCATTCCTATATGATAGAAATATACTCCAGAACAGGAAGTAACAAGCTGTGGGTGATGCTGAGGCTGCCAGTGCTCTGCTCACCCCGGCACTGAGGCCTTCTGGAGAGGAAGCACTAAAACAGAGCATTGTGTCTTCAAAGTGGGAGTTTCAGAATGCTATGCTTCATTGGAAGCTTTTTGTAAAACTTGGGGATGGGGCCTGAACTGTGAGAATACTGAAGCTGTGCTGCCACATCAAGAAGCAAAGAGCGGAACACGACGTTACAACGTACAAGTCATGGCTCCATGCAGGCTTCAACAAAATCTGGATGGGTGGTCAGACTGGTTAATTTCGCAAACAGGCCTGGATCCTGTTTTGGAAAAGCCAATGCACAATCCGATCCACTGGCAAATCAAAGTCGGCAACTCCCTCGACACTTCCTCTAACCTTAAACCCTAAACCCTAAACCCTAGGGAGTACCTGTCACTCCATCCCGCCACTTTCCTATCCAGACTCAACCAACAGAAACAAGAATCACGAGACTAACCCGAGGCTGTTAGAATCTTGGCATGTCAGGCCGCTTAAAGAAAGCGCTTGCATTGAACGCCCATGTCGTTTCAAGTTGCCCTAGGATATGGTTACCTAAACCATCCTAAACCTCTCCAAGCCAGCTGAACCAGTAAGCTAGAGGAAAGTTTGAGAGAAGGGTGGAACACCAACAGCCCTAAACCCTAAACCCTAAACGCTGTAAACCCTAACCCTCGCCCTGTCAGATTGGCACAACTACTTGCACCTCTATCCGCCCTAAACACAAGCTGTTCCCTGTGAATGGGGCCCTGGCTCAGCTCAGGGTGTATAGTCCCCCTTAAGTAGATAGAATATGGCTTTGGGTATACTATAATAAGATCCCCATGAACCCCATATTCTTTCTACTTAAGGGGAACCATACCCTAAACCCTAAACCCTAAATAGTAGTTTCCACTTTCCTTTCCATTGTCCCTATATCTACTTAAGGGGGACTATAACCCCAACATATATCCTACTTTAATGTAGTAGTTTCCATTTTCTTTTCCATTATCCCTTTATAACCCCAATAATATACCCCATATTCTATCTACTTAAGGGGGACTATACCCTGAACCCTAAGCCCTAAGTCCTAAACCCTAAACCCTAAACACTATATTCTATCTACTTAATGGGGACTAGGTTTTATGCAGTCTCACGCATGCGAGGCGTGATCTGAAGCTGCCCACGCAGGCAGGGACCGTCTTGACTGTAAGAATACTCACATGAGCCATAGTCTAGACTCCTTAAAGATTAGATATATGAGTTTAGGGTTTGGGGTTTAGGCTTTCGGGTTTAGGTTTGCTTCAAATAGGTGGTTGTCAAAATGATGGTCCCTTTTTGAGTACCCTATTATAGTAGGGCATATGCGAATTTTGTAGGGTTTAAGGTTTAGGGTTAGTAGGGAACAAGGGAACATGTCATACAGGGATTATATTGCGGCTTTATGGGTGGTTGTCAGAATGATGGTCCATTATTGGGTACCCTAAATATTAGGTGCCGTATTTAATAGGGTACCCAAAAGTGACCATAATTTTGACAACCACTCACATGTCCGGACAGTTATAGCGAGAATTACGATACTGCATGAAGGACTTAGAGGAGTTTTGACTTGGATTTCAATGATGCAGTGATCATGGGAAGCGTAATAAGAACAGCATAGCAGGATAGTACAAAGAGCAGGATAGCAGTACTTCAGTGGACATCGCCATGGGAGTTAACCAGTTCGTTTCGTGCGTGCACGCTTGCGCGTAGAGCCATTTCAGCAGGCAGAACGGCCGCTGCAAGGAAGCACAAGGCGCGCCATCTTAGCGTGCCAGGCTTCACGTCCCTAGCCTTTGGTTATACCCTATTATCCCCCTATAATGGAGCATCAAATGGAAAAGAAAATGGAAAATGAAATGGAAACTAGGGGGATCCAAGTATATAAATAATATCTACATTGGGCCCCAAAGTCTGTAAATCATACCTACGTTGGCCGTCGCTGGCAGCCTCTAGGATCAATTCCCTGACAGCGGCAACTCTTGCGTGCATGGTTGCAGGTGCAGCCCAAGTCACGTGCATGCTTGGAGGTTGTGTGTTGCTTGGATTAGGAAGATTAGACTTTCCTATGCACTCCCCGTACATCCTGAAATCTTCATACTTCTTTGTCAAGCGTTTAAGTTTTCACATAGCTGTTCATTCCAAGCAGTATCCATCGCAAACCAACCCCGAGCTCTCAACCCAAAGGGGAGGAATACTATGCCAGTGCGTGGGATGCGGCCGGTCTGACCTAGATTTCCGTGGCTCTGGGGAAGGCAGCTCCCCACCCTGCTTACGAACTCGAGACGCTATGCATGGGCGCCAGCTGCCTGCTGCCCAGTGTTGTGTCATGAATAGCTACAAACAGTCTCGTCCTGCAACCTTTGTGTGGCTGTACGGGAGTACGCTCCTCACTTCCCAGACCCCCTAGAGGATCCCAAAAATGAAGCCCCCCCAATATGGACCCATTACTACATTGGGGAACCTAGGGATTCTTTGGGGGTTCCATTGTTTTGGATCCTTTACGGGGTCTGGGTCTTTAGGTAGTGAGGACCCAAGATTCCCTTGGCCATGCGACACCCGAGCGCATGCTGCTAGGTGAGTAGTATTTTATTTCGGGATACTATAGTACCCATTACAGAGTAAGATTATTCCCTCCTTTTGGGGGTATAGTATTTTCGCTAACCCTAAATCCCTAAACCCTAAACCCTAAATCCCTAAATCCCTAAACCCTAAACCCTAAATCCCTAAACCCTAAACCCTAAACCCTAAGGAATATAACCTTACTAGGTTCAAACCACCAAAAACAAGAACTACTCAGGTGACAAAGCTCAAAGGACACTCCTGAGGCCGTGGCCGTTGCACCTTGCAACAGGGTTGGGGTTTTAGGGTTTAGGGTTTAGGGTTTAGGCTTCTTGCAGGGATATGCCTGGAATAATGGAAAAGAACAGGGAAGCTACTATGGTATATTGGGATTGTATAGGAATAATGGAAAAGGTGGAAACTACTATAGCATATATCTCTAGGTCTTAACACTAAGCAGTCCGTTGAATGCCTTAAGTACACACGTATTCTGCTTACTAGAGGCCATGTTTTGAACGACTGTTCATCGGGGAAGCGAGGTGGCAAGATGCCAGCAGGAGGAGGACATCTGAGCAGTTGCAGATGCTGTCGCGACGAAATGCCCAAACTTGGAGGCATGCGGAGCCATGCAAGTTGCTGGGCCTTGCATGGCAACTGTGAGGTACTAATTTACACACCACTAAGTTCTGAGCCTTTCAACCTCCAAGCGCTGCTATGCCGGCTCACACAGCAAGATCTGTTTTGAAGTTTGAGGTTGAAGGCTCCTCCAGAACTTTGAGAGAAAGTAGTACCGGGAAATCTTGCGGTTGCCATGAGCTTGAAACCTTGAGCGCTTCAACCACACCGTTTCACAAGTACGGCCAGGGTTCATCCTAACCTGCCTTGCATAATGCCCCTCTGCAGTCTTGTATGACCCACATAGGCTACGTTTGCCGGTCATCTTTCCCTCCCCTGCTTTGAGCCTGTGCGGCCATGATTTATCTCCTTGGCAAGGTGAAGCTGATAGGGCGACTTCTCACAAAGTCTGAACAAGCTCTGAGGCTCTTATAAAGGGCATTCCAGTGTGTTACGACTTACACAGAGACACCTGACTTTGAGAGGCACCGATAGCCATTTCACGTACCTGCGTGCGTGTGTAGATAGATTCTCTTTCAGCGATTTCTCCAAAGATCCTCAAGCGAATGTCTCCCATATTTGAAATTGGAGCAATGAAGCCAGACTTGCGCTGCAAAGATCACTTGTGAGTTGCGTGTCGGAGTTTCGGATGTTTGTTAGGAGACAAGGTTAACTGAGTCTGGCATTCGTACATAGGATCGGCCTTGTTTGATATGCGCATGTTTCAGCATGTTTCGGCCAACAAGCAGGCTGCATAATTACGCTTGGGATATTTAAAGCAGAGGTCTGGATTTGAGCCTGTCTTGCTTTTCTCCTCCAAGGAAAGGGTGCAGACATGAGGGGCGTGTTACCGAGCGGCCCAAACATCATGCGTTGAGGGCCATTGCTTCATCTTGTGTCACGCATAATCAGTAAGTTGACAGTTCCAAAGCACCAGCATCCAGTGACTGCATCCCAAACCTATCATTGCAAAGCGTCCAGAACAACACAGTGAATATCCCAGGGCCTCATGGGTGTTGGAGCAATGGCGTAGTGTCAGACATGTTCAGACACCGGATGGTGCCTCTCCGCGAACATGGAGAAGGTTGGAACATTCTATCTGTGGTTCAAGTTTGTGGCTTGTATCCAACAGGCTTATGTCGAAGATGCCCGCAGGAAGAAGGAGGCCAATGACAGATATGCTATGTAGTCAGAGTTCAAGTCCTTGCAAGCGTTGCTTCAGGAGATTCATGCGCTGCAGCAGAGAAGTCGTGGCATGCTCCGAGACATGGTCGCAATGAGCTGATGCCCTCAGAAAAGCCCTAAGTCCAAAACCCTAAACCTTGAAGCCTAAACCCTTAAACCTAAACCCTAAACCCTCAAACCTAAACCCCAATATTCACACTGCAGCTAGGAATGGTGGCAGCTGGCAGTTGTAGCCGGCCCACGGCTTCACAGGCGCATGTTCGTTTCTGGCAACAGTGTTGGCTGCAAGCATTAACTCGAACCCACCAAAAGTCCTAAACCCTAAGCTCCAAACCAGCATCACAAAGCCCCAACCCCAAGCCCCAAACCCGCATTTCCTCAACCCACAACCCTAAACCTTAGTCCCAAGCACAAAGCAGGAAGGAAAGAGTCCCACAAAATCTCCTCAACCGCCTAAACCCTAAACCCTTAAACCTCAGCCCTTCACCCTAAGCCCTAAACCCTAAACCCTGAAGCTTGTGGCCAGGCACCCGAAGACACGCAGTCGGAAGTGAAACTCCTCCGGGCTGAGTTGGAGGACCAGGCCACTCAGTTTAGGGTTTAGGCCTTATGGTTTAGGGCTTAAGGTTTAGGGCTAAGGGTTTAGGGGTTTTAGGGGTTGAGGGATTCAGGGGCTGAGGGGTGGGGGGGTTGAGGGACTTTGGGTTTTAGAGTTGAGGGAGGTAAGGTTTGAGGGTTCAGGGGTTTGGGGTTTAGGGGTTTGGGGTTTAGGGGTTTAGGGGTTAGGGTTTAGGATTCAGGGTTAACCACATTGGAGCTCACTATGAACTTCGAGAGAGAGGGATAGGGAGACATCCATATGTATAGGGTTTATGGGTTAGGGATTGCTTCTGGGTTTAAGTGTCTTTCAACATAGGGACGCTTTTTGGGGAGTTACAGGGACATACAGGGTTTGGCTAGGGATACGGTTTACGGTTCAGGGTCGGGGGGGGCTGGGACTTTTCAAAATGTGGGTGCCTGCTCTGGGACCGCAAGCATGCATTCTGGTGTTTACAAAGGGACTATAAAAAAGGGCCTTCTCCAGGATTCCAAATCTCAACTTTGACAGACTCGCTCGTGTTTACCGATCTTTCCCCGAAACCCCAAACCCAGACCCCCTGAAGGATCCAAAAAATGGAACCCCCCCAAGATGGCTCCATTACTACATTGGGGAACCTAGGGGATTATTAAGGGGTACCATTTTTGGGATCCTTCAGGGGGTCTGGGAATCCGTGTGGCGTGCAGATGGTCCGGCACAAGCGCGAGCTGGCGGCTTGCAAGAGGCCCCTGTCTCTGAGTTTTTGATTTAGTTGGTGGTTGTTTCTACAGCTAAAAAATGGTAAAGAACATGGAAGCTATGATAGGTTGTTCGAGATTGTAAGGTCGATGCTTTAACTCTTCCCTTCTAACAACCAGCGAGTTTCCCCGCCTCAGGGGTCCCGGACGTTACATGGGAGTTTCCTGACCTGAGTTGTGTATAATCCCCAGTGAGGACCACCATCATTCACTTAACTCTAAGCCCTGAACCTCAAACCCGAAACCCTATGTAGTCGTTGAGGTCCTAAGGGCAACCTAGTTTAGAAGGTTGGCACTATGTGCCCCTATTTTGGACCCTTTGTCCTAGGGTGTTGAAATACGTGTTATATACCCTATAAATAGGCGTAGAAACCCAATTAAGGGCCCATAATTGCCCAGACCCCCTGAAGATCCAAAAAACGGAACCCCCGCAAAATGGCTCCATTACTACATTGGGGAACCTAGGGGATTATTAAGGGGTTCCATTTTTGGGATCCTTTAGGGGGTCTACTAAGGACCCTTCGAACAGGTAAGGAATATGTTCAGGGCCCATGATGTTTAGAAGCTCCCAGACTCAGCAGCCAGCCTAAACCCTATCGTCCGCCTTAAGTGGATAGAATATAGGGCTTGGGGTTTGTTGTTATGTTGGGGTACGAAAAAATGGCAACTACTATTTAGGGTTTAGGGTATAGTCCCCCTTAAGTAGATAGAATGTGGCTTTGGGTATATTATAGTACAGATCCCCATATATCATATATCCCATATTCTTTCTACTTGACGGGGACTATAAACCCTAAACCTCAAACCTACGCGAGATTGACCCATCCCATCCCAGGTCGGTCCATCAGCTCTCAATTCAGCGTACGAAGTCTGAGGTGGGAGTGCAATTTCCAGTTTTTCCTAGGGACACGTAGTGACTCACATTGAGCTAGTACAATCTGTCATTATCTGGACTGTAAATTTTTAAGTCCCGTTAAATACCGCTTTACTCAGGAATCACCAGGGGTGGATTTGAAAACAACTTCATTCTCTATAACCCCTAATCCGCAACTATGTTTTTCATGAAGCCATAAAACTCTCATTGTTAAAGGGGTCCCAAACCCTAAACCCTAAGCCGTAAACCCAATCCTACCCAGCCTGTCATGGCTCACGTTTTTTTTTTTTTTCCCCAGCCGCAGGCTTCCATTTCGCAGGCGCAGGAGGCTGCGATCAAACGTTGCACCATCAAGTTGCAGACTGTAGCTGGGTTGCTGTTAAGGAACTTAATTTAAGTTACTATTTTGCGGAAGCCCTAATATTTTTTGTACCCATTGTCATGACTTAATTCAAGTTGCTTAACAGCAGAGCAGGTAATGTAGAAGCCGAAGCAATTACCAATATGGTGGTCAACGATTCCTTGTATAATTATGGCTTGTATAATTATGGTAATGATGACCAATATCGTGGTCAAACATCATTGGTAGAATATGGTAGAATTATATATGTGGTAATAATTCCCGATATCCTTGTTCCAGATTCCTTGCGTAACTTTGATAAAAGGCTATATACATCAAATGGACCTCGACATGAATTTGGTAATTGTTTGGGACCCTGCACTAGCATTGGCATTACTGTGAAGGTTTCTGCCTCTGAAGCATTGTAAGCCTGATTGCAGGCGGCTTCCGAAAACAAACTGGCCGAGAAGAGCTGTCACTTACGTGCCTTAATTGCAGACTGGTTTGACGGTGAAACCTTAGGTGAACGCCCCACGCTGTAATAGTGGCTATAAGGGATAACAATGATTATGTTAGGGCCCTCTTATATTCCTATTATGCCACTATTTCAGGGTGGGGGGTCCTCCTAAGTGAACGCCCTCGAAGTTCGCAAGATGTGCTGGCTGGCAATCAGGTTGGCAAACTGAACACCGAGTGTGGTCTGAGGAGATCTGGTAGTTTCCCGAATTAGGGGGACCCCAATGTAGACCCCCAAAGGGTTTAGGGTGTAGGACATGATGCTGTCATCCTTGTTGTTATTGGGACCGCCGAAGTTGTACTATGGTGCTACTATGGTAGATGGATGAAGTCCCCAAAATACTGTATTCTTGGGGTAGAGGGTAAATTAGGTGGTGCAAGATCTCCTCCAGACACAGTGCTGCGTACTATTGGTTTGGTTGTAGTAGATTTGCAGGACATTGCAGAGTATGGTTGCAAAGCATACTGGGACACCAGAAAGATGCAGGAAATGAAGCTATCATGAGCAAGCACTGGACAGGAGACTGCATGCGTGCGAAAAGTCCTGATAAGTCAAACAGAGTCCACGTTGAATCCGCTGCAAAGTCCAGTTCATTCTTGGACCTAGGGACACACTGGTTTGACAACAACATTCAAGCCTCCTTGACTAAAGGAGGTTTCGTTTCGAATCCACACTTTCTCTCGCCTGTCCCAGAACTGCCGAATCTCTGTTGCCATGTGCCTCGTTCGTTTACAGTGTTTCTTAAGTAGATAGAATATGGAAATCCCTAGAGTATCCAGAACGCTGGGGATGATTAGGTAGACATTCTGTCTACCTGTTGTTGATATTCACAATCCTGCATGAACTTAGTCTACCAAAACGCTGTAGCGTCTATACAATCAATGTATTTGGGGTCATTCAGGAATTATAGAAACCTCAAGCCCTAAATCCTAAACCCCCAAAACCCTAAGCCCTAAAACAGATACTGCAAGTGGAAGGAGCGGCGGAGACTGAAAGCTGCCCACCACAGCCTGTGCCTCTGTGTGCTAGTGGTTTGCAGGGACGGTTAAGGTTTCCTCTAAGGTTTAGGGTTTAGGGTTAAGGGTTTAGGGCTGGAGGAATAGGATGTTAGGGGTATAGGTTGGGTACTGCCCCCACCCAGTAACAGTCTAAATTAGGAGGCCTATTCAGGGCTATATATAACCATATTATACTTATTATCCAACTGTTACTGAGGGGCGGCAGTACCCAAGGTATAGGGTTTTAGTGTTTAGGGGGTGATAGGATATTTGGGTGTAAGGTCTTGGGTTTAGTTTTTTTTTTGGTGGGGTGGGGTTGTCAAACTTATGGTCCCTTTTCGCGTACTCAACATGTGGGGACCTTAGTTTTGTTGGGACCCCAAATGGGAGCATGATTTTGACGATGTGCCATATGATGCTTTCCAAGAATTGAGGGCCCTTTTTGCTGCTTGTGGGCATCCTTAGACAAGGAAGTGTGGTACATCTAGTCCCACATAGGGACTATCACAAGGCATCGTATACGGACCCCCTACTCACCACCAGGAAGTCGTGTTCAGCTGCATTGCTTGACTGCGACGTGGCCTCGTGTTGGCTATTTGTTTCCTAGGACATATGCAGGAGGAGATGGAGAAGTTCGAGCAAACCAAGTGCCATCCTCAGCAGGAAGCCTTGTTGAAGTCCCTGCAAAAGAGTTGTTGGCCCAGGCAGCGGACAACCCAAGAGATGGCAACTTCCAGGAGAAAGCTGGAGGTGGAGGACATTGCCTTAGGAGCCTGAAATCTCCCGTTCTGGCCATGCATAATAATATCAGTAAGAGTAGTAATAATACTATGAATAGTAACCACCGTAATCATAAGAATGGGGGAACCTGAATACAGCCCCTAACAATTCTTAACCTTAAACCCTGAACCCTAAGCCTTAAACCGTAAATAGTAAGTCCCTACAAGCCTCGTGCAAGCAAGGTCCGCGAAGCGAGGCAAAAACAGCGGACGGCAGAAGGCACCCTTTGGATTTGAGCTAATAATAGAAGTAATAGTAGTAATTGTAATAGTAGTATTTACAATCATCCCTTTCGTCATAATAGTAGGAATACTAATTAATACTAATAATCGGGTATGCAGCGATGATACCTCAGCAGGTTGCAAAGTCTGTGTTACTGGGGCTTGGTAGGGAATATGGGACTTTATTGTATTGGGAGTATATAGAGACTAAACCCTAAACCCTGAACCCTGAACTCTTTGGAGAAAAGGTCCTGCAAAAAAAACACAACCCTAAACCCTAATCCGTTTGAGAGCGTGATGAGGCAAGCTCAAGCGCATGGAAGACGCCGAGGCCCATGCTGCTACTGCCAAACAGGCGATCTTAGAGTAAAGCGATTAAAATGGGGACCTGAAAAGGGAACTCCAAGAATGCAGTAGGAATACAATATGAATACAAAGACCCTGGTAGGTATACTCCTATTACATACCTACTATATTCTTGCGGTTCCCTGTTTGGGGTCCCCATTTCACTCCTTCTACACTGGTGGCGAGTAGGAAATAAGAGAACATAATCCCTGTAGAATCCCCATATTGGCTATAGTGTAAACTCCTACAGGGGGGTTCTATAGGGGATTATATGGGGGACTACTATAGGGGTTATTAAGGGGGATACTGGGAGTTTAGACTATAGCCCAGAAAGTATATTCCCAAAATGCCTGCTGACTCCCAGTAAGGCTTTCCGTCGTTTTTTTCGCTAGGGATTATACAGGGAATACGTTGGGGTTGCATGGGGTGTATATCGGAAACGTGGAAAAGACAAACCCTAACCCTGAATCCTAAACCCTCAACCCTAAAACCTAAACCCTTAACCCTAAACCCTAAAACCCTCAACCCTAAAACCCTAAAACCCTAAAACTTACCCTAAACCCTAAACCCTAAACCCTCATCTCCTACAGCAGGAGATCCATGCTGCCGCAGCAGATGAAGCCTCTGAGGCTTCGATGTGTCCCAATACACATAGCGTAGGGGGTATATGGAGGTTATATAGGGATATATAGGGTTATATAGGGATATATAGGGATACATTGGGTTTAGGGTTTAGAGGTTTCCCAAAATTAGGCTATTTTGGGGTGTGGGGTCTATATTGGGGTCCCCGTAAGTGTGGGAAACTACCATATATACATATACATACGTATAATTTTTATATGTATTTGTATATGTATATTCCAACAAAATATGGTACATATATATATATATATGGAACAGATATATGGGTATATTTGCCAACTGAATTAAGTAGTTTCCATTTTCTTGTTTATTTGTATATATATATATATAGCCCCTATTTATAGCCCCTATGTATTCCTCTATATCGCCTATATATCCTCCTATAGCCCCCACATAGCCCTTACATAAATCCTATATTTCCCCTACTTCGATCCTAAACTATATACCCTAAATCCTAAAGTGTCATTTTGCAGGCTCGCTGCTTGCAAGAGAGCGCTGCTCACGAGGCATGGCTCCTTGCAGTGATGTTGACGGCACTTCTGCACCAAGAAGGTTTAGGGTTTAAGATTTTGGGTGCAAGGTTTAAGGTTTAGGGTGCAAGGTTTAAGGTTTAGGGTGCGAGGTTTAAGGTCTAGGGTGTAGAAGAAGGATTGAAGGATTTAGCGTGAAAGGTTCAGGGTGTAGGTTTTAGGGTGAAAGGTTTAGGGGTTAGAATTTAGGTCCAGGTCCCAGGTTCTGGGATATTCCCGAAAATTGTTTTCTTTTGAGGGCCTGGGGTTTTTAGTTCTAGGACATTCCCAGGAATGTTGTTTTTTGGAAACTATTATGGACCATGATCCCTATATTTTCCCCATATAAAGCCATAAGAACTGAATTCTTACAGGGCCTCCGAATCTATCCCAGCTGACAACACTGCTGCACAAAGTCATGGTATCACACAAGATACAAGCTTGGTAGCCCTAAACCCTAAACCCTAAAGCCCTAAGCCCTAAACCGCGCATGCCAGCAGATCTTTGGTGCCAATGCTGGAGGTGTGCACACCCCTCCATACTCCCCAATGGAGACTCCCTTATATCGTAGGGTGTAGGATTGAGGGTTTTGGGTTCAGTAGGTTCTGTTTTCTTTTCCATTATTCTTGTACATCCCCTCTAGAACCCCTATCGAACCCCAGGCGCAGCGTTTGCGGGAGCGACTTTGCCAAGCAGAAGATGAGGTAAGAGACCTTAGCTGCGTTGTGCTTTGAAGTCCAGCTGTCCCATGTGTGACTAAACAGGGTCATGAAAGGGTTATCTGGGGACTATAATAGGGTTTCAGTAAGGGACTACATAGCGTTTTCCTTTTTTTATGATTTAGGCAGAGGTATGTGAGTAGTACTTCATTTGGGGATACGAGTGCCTCCCAATATGAATTAAGATGTTATCCTACTTTTGGATATGATGTTTCGCAAGAAGAATATAACATAATCTTACAAAGTCCAACCACCCAAAAAACTAAACCCTACACCCTACATAATCCCTACATAATCCATTCTATAGCCCCCCTTTAAGGAGTTTGGACTATAACCCTAAACCCTCAACCCTATAACCCTAAACCCTGAATAGTAGTTTCCAACTATAACCCATGTGCGGAACAAGTCTCAGCTGCGAGGTTCTTGCGCTGCAAGTGGATGCAAGCCGCCAGGGGGAAGCAGCATCCAAGCTGCAGGACCTGCCCGGGTGTTAGGGTGTTAGGGTTTCAGAAGAGGTGGCTGAGGGGCCTGCGTTTTTGACATAGACATTTATCTAAAGTTTAGCTATTTATAGTTATAGCATAGGACTGTTTAGCTGTATCCAGGGTTTAGGGTTGTTGTTGTAGCCGGACATGGTGATTTCCAAAAACAGGGGTTCTCTCATACTTCGAAAAGATTATAACACCTCATTTTGGGACTCTGACAGAGGGAGCCCGAAATTTCTGCAACCTCCCATGGGGCTCTTCCTGCTTCTGTCGTAAGAAGGTTGGTAGTCCTTCCTACATAATTCAGTAGTCCTCTATATATCCCTACATAGGTCGTGTATAATCCCGACATAAATATGGGGACCCTAAGAAAGAGATCCTGGAGTCCAGGCTTCTTTCCGCCTGGAGCTGGTAGCCGCGGCATCTGCCAGAGAGGCCGCAAGTGAGTTGTGTAGGAGTTTCCCAGAATTAGGGTTTAGCTTTTAGGGGTAGGGGTGATGGGGTCATATTGGGATAGTTGAATGAGGATGGGCACTTCCATTTGATATATTTCCGCAGTTTTTGGGTTCAGGATTTAGGGTTTAGGGGTTCTTGGTTCAGGGTTCAGGGCTTAGGGATTAGGTAATGGCGGTTCTATGACTATCTATGCAATCTTAAACTTGTCCTAAACCCTCGGCCCTGCACCCCAAGCCCCTTTGCTAACGGAAGGGTTTTGGGGGGACTTGGCAAGCTGGTGAATGACGAGCATAACTGAGGGGTGAAAGGTATAATGCTGCACTAAGGGTTTCGGGTTAAGGGTTTAGGGCATGCTGTAGTTGGGCCGCCCACCCGGTACCAGTGACTATAACCGTCCCCCGAATTTAGCGAAATTAACGACCCGACCCGACC
>CAJNIZ010003556.1:0-14041 GCA_905231905.1 Symbiodinium pilosum | reverse complement strand
TACTGATTATAGTACAGGTTTTGGGGAAGTATATGATTGTTGGGTACTTGGACCCTTAGGCTTAGCTGGTGGTAAGATGGATGACAGAACCTTCCGCAGAATCGTCCCACATGAGACACTAAGACGACAGACCCTTAGGCTTCAGTAGAAGCTCCAACAGTCCTGGGCGCCCAGCTCTAAAGACTCCGTAGCGTAGGCGCTATTGACTACTTCGAATCAACTTCAAAGTCCAATAGATACCCAGTTGTTATGCCTCTGAACCCTTGATCCCAAGCACTGAGCCTTAAGCCGTGAACTTGGCACCCCAGGTCGACAATCCTACCGACTTCATCCGACAAGAATATGAGAGTATGAGACTTTCACACTCAAAGTTGCCGTAGACGAGTTCCAGGTTTGGGCCGATAGAGATGATTGAGGGTCATGACGAGGCTGTTGCTGAGAGTATAGGGTTTCCCGAAAGATCGGTGACACTATGTGAGCTATAGTCTAAGCCCCTAGTATTCACCTTAATAACCCCTATAAGACTCCCCTACATCATCCGCCTTTTTACCCAATTTCAGGAGCTTAGACCATAGCTCATGCATGGGCGTGTCGTCCTTGCAGACCCGAAATTTAAATCTAGATCTTGCCCATGCGAGGGTGTTGCAAAGGCTGCTCGTGGCGCGGGGAACCTAACCCTAAACCCGACCTCGTGAAGCGCAGAGATCTACTTGAAGGTTCATAGGGTGTAGGGGTTAGGGTTTAGGGTACAGGTAAAGGAATGGGAAAGGAAAACTGAAGGCTACTATGCTATTTAGGGTTTCGGGGTTGGGAGTAGGATGCAGGTTCAGGAAGGTCAAGTAAGTGGCTTATACTAGCTTAGCTGTGGTTGCCGCTACCTGGCTTAGGGGTGCTTTAGTTAAACTTACTTAGTCCCCCCTGACCCTCCAAATACTATGACAACTACTACAATTACAGCAGCTACAACTCTCTTGCATCTATTAAGACATACAGAATCATTCCTGCTAATCTTGTTACTATTCTTATTGCCATGAATAATACTATAGTATTATCGTGACTATCACCGTTCATGGATTGGATTCCCATATTATCTTCCCCCCTCCCCCTGATACAACCCCTCAGGTTCCCCCTCAATCAGCCTCAGTCAACCCTAACTACTTTTAAATAGCCCTAAACTCTGAACCATAAACCCTAAACCCTAAAGTCTAGACCCTAAACGCTGAACCCCACAACTGTGGGTTCTTGGCCTGCTGGGGCAGTTAAGCTGTTAGTGTTTTATTAGGGTTTAGTGGGGCTCCTTAAACCTTACGCCCTAAACCCTAAACCCTAAAAAGAGGGGACCCCTTGAGCCCCAGACAGGTCTTTTTGCTGGATTTCACAGGAACTTTTCTGAGAAATTGCCGCAAAGACGCCCAGTATAGTAATTGTTTTTCTTCACTCCCCCCCCAGTCTCCCTTAAGTACTATTCAGGGTTTAGGGCTGGAGGTAGAAGTCAGTGTAATTAATGGAGACTTGTCTTTACTGGGCCATTGGTGAATTCCACGGATATTTTTTACATACGATATCACATAGGAAGATAGATATGTAGGTATCCTGATACAGAGCCACCTAACTAAACGCTAAACCCTAAGTCAGTTGAATGGCCTCGAACTTGGAGAAACTCAGTTTGAATCGAGCTGTGTGCATCGAGTTTGTCATTATAGTCATGTCAGCAAGCACATGCGCCGCGCCTTCGGATGCAAAACAGTCACAGCACGGCGGTTCATAACCACCCTAAGCCCTTAACCCTAAAGATTGGGCAGCCGCCCACCCCTTGAGAGGCCTTTGATCGTCATAGGGTCCTGATTTCAGGGATTGGGGTAAACGTCCAAGAGCTCCTTGTTACTTGCTGGCGCTTAAGATGGAGCAAGGGAGTAAAGGTAGGTAAGTATACCAGGATTTATGTATAGGGACACTGTCCCCCTTTGAGCACCAGCGAGAGAAGTTTTTTGGGTTGGGTTTCGGGTTTTGGACTTCATCTGTTAGGGCTGAACGGAAAGGAAATACGGAACAGGTATATCACGGTTTGCAAGCACTAGGGGTCTGCTTTGGGGGGTACATGTTAAAAGGATTACTTCATATCGCTATTAGAAATCGGCTGATAGCATATTGAGGTATACAAAGGGTCCTTTGGTTTATGGAAACTTGGATATGGGCTTCAAAAGATTACTCTGGTTCCATAGCAACCAGTCAGTGAAGGCGCAGATGTCGAATGAAGACCCAATGTGGTTCTGCAGCCTCCGTTACTGTTGACTTCAGATTTAAGGTGCTTGGTTGAGTGTTGAGGGTGTGTTCGCCGATATGGTTCGAGCCTCATACAGTATTTGAAGTAGGGTTTTGATTATGGGGTTTGGTGCGTGTACATAATATAGGGGTTTCCTCAAATTAAGGGTACCATTTTGGGGGGGTCCTTCTAAGAAGGACTATAGTATTTTGGGGTCTATATTGGGGTCCCCCCATTTGGGACAACTACCATGTAAGGTTCCGAAACCCTAAACCCTAAACCCTAAACCCTAAACCCTAAACCCTACCATGTAAGGTTCCTATGCTGGTGAGCCGCCCATGCTTTCGGAGTGTCCGAAGCAATATAAATGTACGCCCACCCCATCTTATGATAGGATCCTAAACCCTAAGCCCTAGAGCCTAAACCCGAAACCTAAACCCTAAACCCTAAACCCTAAACCCGAAAACCCTAAACCCTAAACCCTAGAGCCTAGATTTTTTTTTTCTGAAGATGGCCTTCCTGATTCAGCAGGCCCCAGGCCAAAGAAGTCTCACTGTGCAGAGTCAAAACAAAGAACCCTACCTGGACCCTCAAAAGTAGGTAAAATATTCGCCAAAAACACCGAAAGCTAGTCAAAAAGGCAATTATTCTACATACTTTTCGGTTTCGGGATGCATTTCCAAATAAAAGCCCCCTGAACCTATTCTTGTGTGATGCGCGGGAGAGTGCGCCAAGGTCACATGAGGGCACGGGCCCACAGCTCAGTCCGAAGGGGAAGCTATTCCGTTGAGAATTCGGGGGTTGAGGGGTTTAGGGTTTTGGGGTTTAGGGTGTTGGGGTTTGGGTGCAGGATTTTGGGCTTAGGGTTTTCTAAAGGAAATGCCTTTACTTGGACCCTCAAAGTAGGTAAAGCAATGGTCGGTTGGACTGTCTTGAGTGATTTGATGCCATTCTGATGAGACCCTCGGGATGCACAGGGATTTTGCCCAGATTCGAGATCCAGGCTGCCATTGTGAAACCCTAAGGGTCCAAGTACCCAATAATAATATACTTGCCCGAAAGCTGTACTATAATTGCTATTACTACCCAAAACCCAGGTACCTAATCATTGGGTACATGGACCCATTGTGAAAGTAGTGCTATGTGTGGGGTCCCACTCCCACGATGGAGCGATCATGCCGCCGCTGAGTTGGGTCTAGGGTTTAGCGTTTAGAATGTTTCAATCCAAGGGAGATGTGAGCGGCTCTTTACAGGCTTCTGCGATACTTCTGTAGATCTGCTTTTTCGGCGACCAACGCTTGTGTGATTCATACCTGTACACAAAGCTAGATAGGGAGAAGCCCATTTATAACCAGGTAACTTCTGCTAGTCCCCTATAGTTCTTGTTCTAGATAATACTTGTGTTTCCCAATATGCCCAGCCAGTCACAGATCAGGAGTAAACCCTAAATCCTAAATCCTAGTGGATTTCAGCAGGTCCTGTGTATTGGGGATGGCAGGGGCGCTTAGTCAGTAGTGTTTAATGGTTTGCAATGTGGAACTTAATAGCATTCCGCTCATAACTTGGTATCGATCCCTCCCTGATAATGTCCACGCTTCCACCCTGAGATAGTTGCCCTTCTCTCCTTAGAGCCCACCTCAACGCTGGGAAACTTGCATATGAGCTATAGTCTAAACTGGTGCTATCCCCCTTAGTAGCCCCTCTAATTGTCCCCTATATAATCCGCTATATAACCCCCTCGAAGGAGTGTAGACTATGGGGTTCCACCTTGCTTTGGGCCAAGGAACCTCGCGTGCACACCCCCAAAACTAGACACAGCAGCCCAAGCTTTGCTCGTAAGGGTTTAGGGTTTAGGGTTGACAGTACGCCTCCCATGAAGATCTCTCGTCTAAAAATGGGTGTTCATGTGCTGTCCCTTCTCAAGGATCCTGCAGAGACTATGTAGGAGGTTCTCGTCAAGAAGCCCTAGACTCTGGGTACTCCCCCCAGTAACAGTCTGTATTAGGGGTCCTATTAAGGGCTATATTTAACCATAGTATGATTATTATCCAACTGTTACTGAGTGGGGGGCGTACCCAACCTAGACTCTCTATTCCTTAAATCCCTCCCTTACGGGCACCCAAAGCCTTCCTTTCAGAAGCCCAAGCCCCTCCTTCCATACAAACCCTTATGCCTAAGGTATATTTTATAGTACAATATAGTATACTATGGTATATTTTATAGTATAATATAGTATACTATGGTATATTTTATAGTATATAGTGTAATATAGTATACTAAGGTATATATTATAGTATAATATCGTATAGTATGGTATATTACAGTGTAATGACATGCCATAGCCCTGGCTCAAAGCAGCTCTGAGCATGTTGCCTAGGGCTTAGGGTTTAAGTTTGAGGGTTTGGGGTTTAAGGTTCTGGGTTTAAGGTATTGGGTTTAAGGTTTAGAGTTTAAGGTTTTGGATTTAAGGTTTTGGATTTAAGGTTTCGGATTTAAGGTTGAGGGTTCAGGGCTTAGGGTGTAGGGAGTCAGTGTGCCAAGAGGTGTAGCCGAGCTAGGATGCCAGCCCATCCCGCCACTCAGCCCATACACTGAAAACCTGAAACTGTTGGCACAACCCTGCCAGAGTTCTGGGTTTAGGGTTCAGGGTTTAAGCCCTTAACCCCAAACCCTGATGTGATACGCCTCTAAAGTCTGGCTTCCATCCCTGGCAGTCTCTACGGGGGCAAAAAGCCTGAGGCTAAGTGGGACAGGAAACTGGGTGGCGCCTTGAGACAGTTACTGATGTCCCCTATACTTGTATAAGGGAACTTGATTATTCATGAAGACTTTGGGGGCCTTTAAAATGCCACCCCAGGAAATGTTTGGTCAATTTGGGTGCCTCAAACGACATCAGAGCAAAGCATGGACAACGCTCCAAGCCGTAGATCAAGCCGGGACCCTAACCCTTAACGCCTAAACCCCTCATCCCAAAACCCCAGACCCGAATTTGACACGAAACACCCTAAGCCTAGACCCCAGACCCTAAAGCACTGACCTCTATGCACTAAATCCTAAACAGCGCTGTGCCATGGTGAACTCTTTCAAGCAGCCAGCCGTCGAAGTCCAAGTAAAATTTCTGGACCGCTGGGACCTTCTGTTCATGTTGTTGAGGATTTAGGTTTGGGGTTTAGGGTTTGTGGATTTGAGTTCAGATTTTGGGGTTTAGGGTTTGGGGCCTTTCTCGGTTCAAGGATTAATGTTAAACGCTCCTCTGCCACGACAGTGATAATTCCTAGACTACGTAGTACAAAAAAAGGCGGTGGAGAGTGTTTGATATCTGAGGGGAACAGCTACATCAGGTTGTAAGACCCTAAGCCCTAGACCCTAAACCTTAAACCAAACCATGTAGTGATTAACCCAGAACCCTGATTAATACCCCTCCTCCCCTTAGTAGAGATTACAATATGGATCCTAATATTAAGGCCCTTAAAGGAAGGGGTTTATCAATCATGGGTCATCCCTACACCCTAAACCCTATTCCCTATACTATAAGGTGGGGTCTCCATTAGTCATGGATGTGCAGAATCCTGCTGACCGCAAGTAGGCCTTGTTGCGAGGGTTAAGGGTTTAGGTCAGGGAGGATTCTACCCAAGGGTCCAAGTGCCGCAAAAAGCAGGGTGCCCTCCGAGGAGATACAGAGATATAAAAGGAAGATCCTTTAGGGTTTTTATAGGGTTTACTTGGAGGGTCAGGGGGACTTAGTAAGAAGGTCAATAGCCCCTATAACCCACATCATAACTCTAGTTATCCCAATTATTAGCCTACTTACTAAGTCCCCATGACCCTAAACCCTAAATCCTAAACCCTACTTACTATAAGTCCCCAGAACCCTCTGAGTGGCGTCAGCGTTCGAGACCTTCATGATGGTAGGAGAGGGGCTTATCGGTCAACCCTACACTTTTGGGTTCAGGGTTTAGGGTTTAAGGTCTAGGGTTTAGGGTCTAGGGTTTAGGGTGCAGGGTTCTAAACCCTAAGCCCACAACCCAAAACCGCGGCCGCGCTTGTTGGCCGCCTTCTTTTTGGTCGGAACTGGGTGTGGATACTCCTTCTCTTCTCTTCTTGGGCGCGTGAGCGGGGGTAGGGTCTTAGAATTTAGTCCTGCATGGAGTCATGAGGGTTATGCATATGAGGATTAGTCTAAATTCCTAGTATCCCCCTTATTTACCCCATAGTAGCCCCCTCTACAAGCCCCTGTATACCCCCACTCTAAGGAGTTTAGGCTATAGCTCATATGAGGATTACGTGTAGCTAGGCAATGTCCGTCAACTCCTTCCGGGTGTGCGTTGGCGGGATTGGGATGTAAGGAAGATGTTATAGCAATGTACAACCCACATAGTCCCCCTTTAGTAGATAGAATATGGCTGTGGGTATGTAAGAATAAGATCCCCATATACCCCATATTCTATTTACTTTAGGGGGACTATAACCCCTAACCCTAAACCCTAACAGTGGCATCAGTGCCTAGAAGCCTTCTCAGGACTTACCGACATCAACCCTGGCCCCCAACATTGCGTGATTCTGCATGAGCATCTTCTGGCTTCTCCTCCAACCCTAAACCCTAAGTTTAGGATCTATGGTTTAGGGTTTAGGGTACCCCTCCCCCCACAGGACTATGTAAGGCTTAGGATCTATCATGGGTTCCCCTACTACCCCCTATACTACATCCCGCCCTGGTCCTCCCTGGATTAGCATTAATTACGAGTAATTGTTCTTCAGTCAGTTTACGAAAAGGGAAGCACAGGAGCGTAGCATAGGGGGTGTTTGGGGGGATCCATGCATGTTGCAGGCGCGTGCATGCCATAAATCCTAAACCCTAAACCTTAAACCCTGAATCCTAAGCTGCAAACCTTAAACCCCAAACCCAGGCCCTCAAACTAAGGCAGTGTCTGGGCCTGCAAACAAAGGAACGGGGTTTCGGTGATAGTAAACCATATGGCGCAAAACTGAAAATTGAAACATGCCAACAAAAGGTCACGGCAGCCTGAAAGCATTTTCCAAGATTCTGGCTCCCAGAAGACGGATGAAAGGCGGGTTATATTCCTTCAGGCCTGCACATGGACTTTGAAGCCCTAAAGGTTTAGGGTTTAGGCCTTAAATCGTGTCGAAGGATCTGCCGGACATACGCGCCGTCCAGTTTTTTGAGGATGCGCCTTTGCAGGACACCCATGTTCGGAGACTCCCTCAGAGGATTGGAATGTGGCTTGCAGAGTACGACTTAGGCCCCCAACCCTAAATCCAAAACCGCTAAATCAAGATCATGAGTTTTGTGAGCCGCAGCCCCAGACTGAAACTCTGAGAGCTCTCCAAGTTTGGCGTAGCTTTACGACTGCTTGAAGGCATTCTTGCATACCCAGAAGAAATCTTCCATCTTTTTCAATGGAGCCCTAAGGGCTCGTAAGAGCACCAAGCTGGCACCATACGGTTTAGGGCTTAGAGCGTAGGGAGTAAAGCAATGGCCTGAAACCCCTCAGACTTGTCACACATGCCATTATTGCACATATAGTCCCCTTTAGAATGGCTTTGGGTATATGATAATAAGATCTCCATAGACCACATATTCAATTTACTACAGGGGGACTATACATTTGGGGTCCAGGTAACGGCTTTTTTGGCTTCAGGGCGCAATGTCACCAACCCTAAGCCCTAAACCATAAGCCCTAAGCCCGAAACCCTAACCCCCAAACCCCTAAGCCCTAAACCACCATCGGCCCTAGGAAGGGGCCGATGAGGATGAATTTGCATGAGCTTAACTCGAGTAAGCAATGACTGAAGGCCTCGATCCTCATAGTAGCCCTTTTTTTGGTTTAGGGTTGAGGGTTGAGGGTTTAGGGGTTTAGGGTTTATGGCTTTAGGGTTTATGGCTTTAGGGTTTATGGGTTCAGGGTTCAGGGTTTACCTTTGTAATGCCGAATGGCCAATACCATGCTCTAGTAGTTTTCATGTGTTTTCAATTCCCTAAACCCAGACCATACATGACGCCTAGTACTTTCTGTTTCTCTCTCCCATCCTCTAAGCTACACTCTAATCCCAAAACCCTACACCCGAAACCTTATATAAAGCGTGGAACCCTAAGGGTCCAAGTACCAAACAATTACATACTTATCCACAACCTGTACTAGAGTTACTATTACCCAAGTCACAAGTTCCTAATTATTGGGTACATGGACCCTCTGGGGAAGTTTGCATGTTTATTTTGATTTCTTCATTTCCGGGTTAAGTTGCATGCTCTTCGGCCGTCGTTGGCATATAAGAGGGTGGAAAACTGAGCCTTGAAGTCCGGGGTTTAGGGTTTTGAGTCTTCGCCCTTGAGCCTCGCAGTGTGCTTGCCCACTTGATACTGTTGATGGAGGAAATCTTGCACCACCGTGAGTCCCTAAAGTCCTAGGAATTACAGTAGTTAAGGGCCCTTAGATGGTGTAAGATTTCATCCATCAACAGTATTCCTTTGGGGCGATTCAGAGCAAGTATTTTCTCGAGAAGCGCGCAAAAGGGGCGCAGATCACTCCTTGAGACTTAGCTTGGACCTTAGTTCTTAACCCTTTGGGATTCCCTTGTGTTCCTATTATAGGTACCTAAGGGTTAACCCTTAGTAGGGGTCCTAAGCGCCACGTGGATCAGAGAGCAAAGGAACCTTTTCTGAGCAGAGCGGAAGACTATGCGAGAGGATTGGGACGATCTGCAGAAGACCTTCGATGCCCAGAAGCGTCTAATTGTAACAGGACCAACCGTAGAAGGAAGATATAGTGGAGACTACTATATACTTTATTCGGGTTATATTGGGGTTATCTGGGGATAATGGAAACGAAAATGGAAACTACTACATTATAATCTGACGGCGGCCAAGTCCGGCAAGGTGGAGAATTCCGAGCAGGCCATCTTGCACGCTCACAGTCTCCTGTGACAGGACCTGATGGAGCAAGAGCCTGGCCGGCTGCAAGTCCCTAAACCCTAAACTCCTACACCCTAAACCCTAAACCCCTAACCCCTAAACCCTAAACCCGTTTAGGGTTCAAAGGAGCCTGAAGGAGGCGAAGCCCAAGAAGCGTTCTAGACAAGCGTTTTCTGGTGCTGGCGGCCCAGGAGTCGAAAACCCCCGGTCAATGATTAGAGGGGCTTAAATAGTTACCAGTATGGTCCCTTCTTTCTTGTATTGTTGTAGTATAGGGTACTACGGGTACCTCAACATCATAGTGTTAATTATTTAGGCTTCTACTCTATTCATATTTCGGGCCCGAACCCCAAACCCTAATCAAACCCTAAACCCCAAACCCTAACATAAATTGGTCTCGAGGCATGGTTGTTAAAAACTGTGGAAGGGTGCATCAACCGAATTTCCGTCAAAGAATTAGGGATCCTTGTAGCAGTCCCCATAGCCACACGGTTTAGGGTTTAGGGCTTAGATAATCCCCAATGATACGGTAGCGTTCATTTATTCCTTAGGCCCTGAAATCCATTTGAAGCCTAAACCCTAGACCCTAGTAGTTTCCATGTTCATGAAACCTTGAAAGCGGCCTGGACTGTAGGGTTTAGCATTTAGTGTTGAGGGTTTAATGTTTAGGCTGCAGTGGTTTTCTGGATTCTTGCTCGGTATGTGTCCTTTATGTTTCGAACAACTCTGGTACAGCATATGGGTTTCAGACAACAATCACTATCCGTGCAAAAAGCAGGTCGTCATGGTGTGTGGTGGCAGCCTGAACCCCAAATCCTAAACCCTAAACCTCAAAACCTAAGTCGTATGGCGTGAGCTTTTGCTCGCTTGAGCCTTAAACCAGTTGTTGACATGCGGGCCGGGGGAGCTGCAGTTTTGTGACCCAAACCCCCCTGAATCCAATATCCCCCAAGCTAGCCCCTGCACCTGTAGAACCTGTGGATATCTGCCTATGGGGGTTGTCCCAAATTCGGGTTATGTTTTGGGGGTCTCTATAAAACGGCTTAGAGTATATTGGTGTCTATTCGGGGGTCCCCCTATTTTGGGAAACTACTTGGCACAGTCCACAAAATCTTGCCTAGAATCACTGATAGCCCCCTCTGCCCACACAGTTCTTGTTTACAGTAAAGACGATGACTGTAGAAAAATACTCCCGAACAGTTGGAATCCAGGACCGCAAGAGCGCAAAGTCCATCAAACTCCCAAAACCTAACCCCAAAAACCTGAACCCTAAGCCCCTAAACCTGAACCTTAATCTTGCAGGAGCAGCTTCATGGCATTTGCAGTTCCAATGACATAGCCTATGACGAAGAGGCCCACTGGAACTCAGGCTTCATTGATTAAGGGTTCAGGGGTTTAGAGCTTAGGGGTTAGGCTTTGATGGGAGCTTTCGATGGCCTTTTGGGATCTGTCGGCATCCCCTGACCCTTAAACTGAACCCTGCTGCGTGGTTGGAAAATCTCCGCAATGCAATTCTGCGTGGAGCATTGCGACGAGTACTGGGGAGTGCAGCGACTGTCGCGATTGCTACGATTGCTGCTAGAAATACAAGCAGCGTAATTCTTCTACCTTTGCTTACCACCATCATTCCTACCACTACCGCTATTGCTACTGCCCCTGCTACGGCTACTGCTACTGCTACTGGCATTGCTTGTGCCGGTGATACCGCTACTCCTCTTACAATTCCGTGGCTTTAGTCTTAAGGCAGGGTGCAAAGCCTTCTACAAAGGGTAATGCAGGAAACTCACGACAGGAGCTTGTCACTGTCTTTATAGTTGGAACCTGCAGATTTCCAGCACACCTCGTATTGAAGGTTTGTTATCTTGCACACTACCATGCCGCGCATCTAGACGTAGAGCAAGGACTTCGGGATGGCGTGCTTAGAGTGATAAGGAAGTTTTATTGAGTGGTATTTTATTTGGGGATATTATGGTACCCAATATGGAGTAAGATTATGTCCTCCTTTTGGGGTATAGTATTTTATATGAGGAATATTATCTTACTGGGTTTAACCTTCAAAAAAACGCTACTCTACTGAATTTGCATTGGAAGCTCTGTTACCTACACATATATAGGGGCGTACTTTTCTTTAGCCCATATATTAAACCTGTAATCCCCAGGACCTACGAACCTAAACCCGAACCCCCTAAATTCTTCCCCCCAAACACTAAACTTTGAACCCTAACACCCCCAGCCATAACCCCTAGGCACGAAACCCCAGACGCGAAGCCCTGAATCCAAAACCCCAAACCTAACCATAAAACCTAAACCCGAAGCCCTAACAGAGGCTAAGATTGGGGATGTGAGCAAAGGGTCGAGCGATTGGACATAGAATAACAAGAGGGTACATATAGATGATATATGGTTATTTGGAGGCTAGAAAGAGTATAGACCGAGTGTAGGGAGATTACCCCAATAGTGAAGACTCAAATGGAGAAGAACATGCACCATGAAATGGAGACTGGGGTTTCGTAATTATATATGCATATGTGTGTATATATATATATGTGTATATGGTCGAGTTTAAGGTTGAGGCTTCGAACGTCGATGAATATCCATGGCCCCAAAATTTTAGGCTTTATGGTTAGGCGTTTAGATTGATATGGTTGTGGAGTCTCAAAGAATCGCCTTACAAGCCCAGTTACCAAGTAGATTCCATGGGCTGAAGATATTATAAATGTATAGAGGGTCTCAGGAACACTAGCCCGCTATTAGCTATCCCCCCTTGGTTCCCCTTCAACCCTGAGCCCTAAACCCTGAACCCTAAACCCTGAACCCTAAACCCTGAACCTTAGCCTTAATCAGCAAAAGTTATCCTTAAATGACCCTGACTAGGGGAGCAACCCTGGAGGGGCCAGTACAGGAAGTTCAGGGTTTATGGTGCGTAATCCACAACTGTAAGTATCCTTTACATGGATGGAACAACCTTGGAGCTTTCAACTAAGAAGCGGGGCACGCCAGGTGGTTCCCTACCCCGGACAGGATGCCTGAACTCTCACCCCTTGAATCCTCTAAACCCCAAACTCAAATCCCGTTAAATCCCAAGCTCCAAACTCAGTAAACCTCACAGTCTACACTGCCCAGACGTGTAAGCCAACCCTAAACCCTAAACCCTAAAGCTCTAAAGCCCTAAAGCCCTAAAGCCCTAAACCCTAAACCCTAACCCTAAAGCCCTAAACCCTTAACCCTAAAGCCCTAAAGCCCTAAACCCTAAACCCTAAACCCGAAAGCCCTAAAGCCCTAAATCCTCAACCCCATGTTGCTGGCAGGACAACTTCAAGGTTCTGGTAACGCACTGTACCTGGGCTGTTTTGGGGTTTTTGGTTTAGGGCTTTAGGGTTGAGGGTTTAGGGTTGAGGGTTGAGGGTTTGAGGTTTCGAGCTTTAGGTTCAGGGGATTGGGGGCTAAATTAGGGGTTATAATGTTTAGGTCAGGGGGGGGCTTAGGGTGTAGAGTTTCAGCGTTATGCTGTTGCAGGTCCAAGAAATGGGGGGTTGCCTACTTTCCCCAAATCGTTCCTAGTCAGAAGCATACGTATCCAGTGCTTTTATGCCCTTCTCAGTTCAGATGCCGCAGTCGCAAGAACGAATCCCTGTTAGAGTTTACAGTTTGGGACCTACTGGAAGGCTTCTACAGATTTTTCTACAGATTTTCAGTAGCGGTCCTTGCCTTCTAATATTTGTACTTAACCTGCTTAAACGTCGTCTAAGCCACTAGCAATGGTCCCTATAAACCTTAAACCCGCTTACAGTAAGCAATACTCTAAATAGCTCGCAAGTACCTGTGGACATCCGGAAACCTGCAATTGCTAGGTTGCCCAGCCTGCAGAAGATAACATGGCGACTTCGAGGGTCAGAGAGAGTGACTTATCAAGTATACTTATAGTCCCCACTTAAGTAGATATGGGGTATGCGGGGCCCTTATTATTATGGTATACCCTTAAGGGGGACTATGTAAAATCCCTATCTGATAAGCCATGTTAGCAGACTAATTAGCTCCAATTCTGAACCTACTCACTCAGCCCCGCTGACCGGAGGGTTTGGAGTTTGGGCTTAAGCTTGAAAATTCGAGATTGTAGGACAGGGGCAAGGATTTAGGTTCTGGCAATGATTGGGTTGTTGCTAAGCGAACTTAAGCTAGCTTACCAGAACATTCGTGCGTGCGTACATAAATATGTGTATATATATATACATACAGAGTTAATGATCAGATTTCCTAACTCTGGGCAAGTCACATTAAGTTCCTCAACACCTCATACAATCCTTATTGACCCCCAGGTCCTCTTTCATCTGTCCGTTATCTTGTTTATTTGATTCTGCATTGTGGCAGCTTACCCCTGAATCGGAAACCCCTTTAAACCCCAAACCCTAAACCCTAAACCCTGGCAGTAGTTCCCATTTGCTTTTCAATTCCTATTAAGCGCATATCCCTAAACTCAATCCTTCCTGAACAGCCATCCAGATGCGTACTGGGGTTACTATGGTACTCAATCTATAGTAAACTTATGTCCTCCTCTACTTATAGTATTTTGCACAAAGAATCTGATCTTGCTTGGGTCAACCACTAAAAAGATCCTTGGCAATGTTATGGGGGGGTTCCAGAAATAGGGGGCCCTCTATAGGCTCCAATCTACTTTACTTCTCCAAGAATGTAGGTGGAGATTGCGCAAAGTGGGAGGAATTTTGAAACCAAATGTGTCCTTAATGAGGAGTCAGAGTGCACTCCCTGAAACTAATATGGAAACCCAAGAAGGGCCCTACAAAGACTACAGTCCTTCTAAAAGGGGACTATATGGGTTTCCATCTTAG
>CAJNIZ010003555.1:0-23361 GCA_905231905.1 Symbiodinium pilosum | reverse complement strand
CGATGAGGTGCAGGCTGGCACTTTTGACGTCACTCCCTTGTAAGCCTGCAGGCGAAAGCTTAACTTCCAGGCCCGAGCAATGCTTCTGGATCTGGCACATCGAATCGGTTCCTGACTCTGCTTCCAGGCAAACACGCCTGATGGCTCATGGAGATGAGGGAACAGAACGATAGAATCCGCTTGCCTCTCCACTGACCCCAACGGAGCTCCTGGTCCTCTTCGAGGGATCGACAGCCAGCCTGGCAGGGCCTCACGCAGCAGCGCTTCCTTTTGCACTGCGCATTCCTTTCTTCCTTCAGGCATCGCCAATAAAAAGAACTCGATGCCTGAGGCCTTATGACAACTTCAGTTGGCTGATGTTCGCTGAGCCCTCATTCCCCTGCGCGCAATGGCAGTCGCAACGGCGCAGTCTATTCATTCATGCACTAGCGAAACAGCGCGGCACGCTGACATTCAAAACTCGCTATAGGCCAAGCCTGACAGCCCAAACGCGATGCTCTGGTCTTCAAGTACGGAAGACTCGGCGGTTCTGGCAATCGTAATCCAGCAGGTGCTGAAACCATGAGTGTCGGCTGAAACCTCCAGGTGGCTTAGGCTAGGCGCGCTGGCTCCGCCCCATGCGGATCTGCCTCACGGGACTGGGGAGTTCCAATTGTGGGATGCTGGCGGGTGACATGCACAAGTACACAGCCTCTGAAGAAGTTTCAAGGCCCAACTCAACGTGCGTTGCCAGGATTAAGTCTGCTTGGACTGGCTGGCAATCTGCAGCAAAACCGGAAGGCTTTGAAGTTCTTGAGCTTTGGCTGGGACTTGGTGGAGTGAAATCAGCTCCCACTCAGGCACATGTGTTTCTTGGCGTCACCCTCCTGGAACTGTAAGATCTTGAACTTGCAGTAGGCTATTGAGCCCCAAGGAATCCTTAACATTGTTGCAGTCTCTCTTAAAGGTTTTGTAGGCATCGCATTGAAAGCTCTTACATGCAGCCGTCGGTGTCTTCAGAGGCGACAGCCTGATCTTTGAGCAACTTGGGGAGGCCCGGGGCGGTACTGTCCCAAACTAAAACGAACCCTCCAGAGAAAGACGTCTGTCCCTTCAGAAGGGAGATACGTGAGGTTCCATGTTAGTTTGATACAAGGCCATGAGAATGTGTTTCTGCCAGTCTCTCAGGTTACGATGAAACACGCCATGCGCAGTCTGCAGCATAGTGAGCGTGCCACGAACTTGTGGTCCATCTGTTCTGGCTGCCATCTCCATGCCTCTGTGACGGGGACACTGATCGACAACTCCAATCAGAACTCGCGATCACTTAAGAGGAAGAAGAGGGCGGTGGGTGCTCATGACTGAACGGCACACAGACAGGACAAAAAGACGTGCTAGGTCGTCAAAATTGTGGTCCCAATTTAGGTCCCTGTTGTAAGACGGCCGCTAAGTATTTAGGTTTTGACAACCTGCCACATCGAGAACACGACCACAGTATGAGACCTCCAGTCCTGGGCATGTCTGTGACTTGCCATTGTCTATGGGCACCCTGCAGTCTTGCGCGTAAAAGGCTTGGAAGAGGTCGTTGGGTATGGGGAAGCGAAGCCAGCCCCAATATCCTTCGATGTTTCAGGGTCTCGGGTTGGGTTTGGGGTTCATGTCTTAGTCTCTCCCGATATCCTGCAAAAATTTGATTACGGGTCACGAGCTTCTCAAAGCTCCCTGCACTGCTCTTCAAACTTCCACAAGGCCAGAAATGCCTGGCAGCTCACATATGTATCTCTAGCAGGCATTATCTTCGCAATGGGGGATGCATGCGATGGATTGGGTGAAGGGTGGATGCTTTAGTCTTGTGACTTGCAAGGCGCTCAAGCTCTTGGCGCCGCTCCTCGTACTTGCATGAGGCCCGCTCGACTCAATCCGGCACACGTTTTCATCCAGGGCGCCACCACCTCCTTGTGCCCTCCACCCTGAGTCGTCCACGGGGTTGGTGTGCAAGGGATTGTAATTTGAAGCCTCTCAAGAAGTTACACCAAGCCTATTTACAGTAGGATGGGGGGTGGTGTACAAATATAGAACATGTTTTCCTAGAATTACTGTTTCCACATGAGTCTGGAGCACACGGGTGTCGCTGTGTTTGCAGTATCTGCAGGACGGTGCCCTTGCATTATTGTGGGGGGTGAAATCCATTTAACGTTTTCCAGATGTTCTACCACCCCCTCTCTTTAGCCGTTTTGATGATTGAGAGGACCTTAGATACCTGGAGGAGAGTTTTCTTGTCCGGGCGCAGCCCAGTGCATTTACCCAGATGCATGTGATGCCTGAGGCATCCAGTAAATTGCAGGCTTATGCAATGCTAGGCTGCCCTTATAGAGCAGTGCTTGGGCCTTGCCTAAGACCGTGGTCAGTCTTGGCAGTGACTTCCTTTCCTGTCCCTGACTGCAACTTACGCTTCACACAAGCTGTCTGGGTGTTCTGAGCCGCCCTCAAGGTAAGCACCTTGCTTGTAAAGCACCGGCTGGTCCAGGCTTGCACTGTTCCTGCAGAAGCGACCAGTCCGCGCTGCGAGCTATGAAAGTGGTCCATACTGATTGCAGTGTCACCAGAGATTGTGCTGAAGATTGTGCCGAAGTCATTGACTGCAAAGTCTCAGCACCTCTAGAAACATGACAGAAGTTACCAGTACCCTAAGGAATGTGGCAAAAGTATGGGAATGCACTGGCACAGGCCATTCTGGGGAAGGCCAAAACTAAAAAAAGACAGCATGAAAGGTCCCACCACCAGATTGGGGCCAGACTCAAGTATCATGCACCTTGACCGCCACAAGTCAAACTTGGACAGGCTTTTGAAACCTTTCAAGTCCTGAATGCAGAAACTTCGAACATTTCTTTGTTCAAAATGTCCTGCTGCTCCGATCAGCAGATCTCGGAACTGACGCAGGGTTCCATAGTAGAAGGATTTGAGCCTTCCCAGGCTTCAAGCGGCAGCATGTCCCGCCTGGATGCACTTGGGAATCTATGTGAATGCTTCCACAATGGGTGATAATGGCTGGTAACACCGAATTGATCATTCAGCGGCGCTGCCTGGGGGACCCAAATTACAAAAGAAAACGGATCAATGATTCGAACCCTCAGCTGCACAAGTTGGGGACTGCCAGAACTCTCAACTGCTTGAAAACATGTTTGAGCACGCCTGGCCCCTGCTATGCACAACATCTTTGCATCTGGCAGCCAGGGCAGTCACCCATAGCATTATCTGAATCAGATTTAGCTTGCTGCTGGATTGATGGCGTCATGCATGGATCAAAACTGGCGGTGTGTGATTGATGGCTGCTGGAAAATGACTTGGCTCTACCAAAGCTGCAATGGCCGACAGTGCTACCGCTGCCGCTACCATCAAGTCGTGGTCTTTAGGTGATGCTGCAGCAACATGGGCCAATTTTTCAAACACAAGGAGAAGCTGAAACACCACGGTCTTTCTGTCGCCCACTCGCCACATGTTGTGCAGGCATTTGTGCTAGTTTCAAGGAAAAGTCAAGTAGAAAGTTCCTCTTGCAGGATCCCAGCAGTTTCTGCACGCAGGCTTCTCCTTCATGTGGGCCAGATTGCTTATGGCACGAGAACTGACAGAAGCTGACAGGAATCCGGGAAAGATAGCTGTTCCACTCCAAGATTGACCTCAAAGGCTTCGACCCTCTGCCAGGTCCCCTGCCCCAGGGCTACATAGACCAAACCTGCCCCAGGCATGGCGTGTCAAAGGACCAAAAATCACACCAGTAAATTCCCCCCAGCGCGCTCCTGTACCTAGATTCTTCGGTGGACCTGCCACAGCCCTTGCCGGACCTCAGGGTACTCTTCCCATCCAACTTAGCGGAATAGTGCTTGTTATTGTCGGAGCTGGGAGCTGCTCTGCGCGCCAGATGGCTTGAAGGGCACTTCCGAGCAGACATCAGAAGCGTTCACATATTCCTGGCAGCCAACAAGTTGGTCTGATTCACAAAGGCAAAGCTTGGGAGGCCACGAAGGAGCAAACTGGGCATGCAATGAAATTTCCATACAAGGATCGGCCAATCCTCATCAATGAACGCGGGAGCTAGTTCCATCGCCCGTTGCGCATGGCTTCCCCAGAAGAAGCTTTTTGTTTTGTTGGCATCTCAAGATAACAGTGAAGCCAGAGTTTAGCACCTGCGTCATCCTTTTACAAATGCATTGCCAGAAACAGTCTGGTGAGCTTCTTGGGCTACAGACCTAACCCCTGATCACCACCTGCAAGGGAATCACGAGAGCCGTGTCCTCTGACCCACAAGTCTTCGAAGGCACCAGCTTCGCAAAACGCTCCATGACCAGCTTTACACTGTCTTGGATCTTCAAAACTGAAAAGGAACGTAAATGATCCAACCTGCATTGTGCTCTACGCCCTCTTGCTAGGCCATCTGAATGCCAAAACTCGTGTTCACAGCAGTTCGGAGGGTATCGGCGTTGGGTTTCCCATTTCGGCAAAAAGAATCTCAGCAAGCTGTCATGATCAGTGAAATGTCCTCTGACTGTAACACCGCTAAGGGTATCGGGGTTGGGTTTCCCCTTTTGAAAGGGGCTTCCTGAATCTTACACAAACCATGGCTGCCTGAGGACTTGTTATGGGGCAGAGATTCTCAGCTTGCAGCCGCCGGCTCCTTGCTCTTACATGTGGGCCTTGCTACTTGCAGCTTCGCTTCTGAAACCAGAATTTGTTCTGGCCGTGACCGTCCTTCAAGAAAGCTTGCTGCGGAACCTCTGACATTTTAGCAGCCTGCAGCAGCCTGCAGCCCTTGGCTGTGGATCAAAATTTCCAGCTGTCACGCCACCCCCGTTACATGCCCCTTTGTTGTTGCCTGTTGTGATATGTATTCCCCACAAGGGAACTTTGTCGCACAGGTGATGGCAAGGCAGGCCAGTCTGGTTGAAGCGTGCCAAATGCAAAGGCCTGATGCGACCGCGTTAGGTCAGTAGGGAAGCTACCCACACCCTTGCGGGGACGGACACTGAAGGGATACATGGACGCACGAGCTTTTATACCCCTCACTTTGCAATCATTTTCACCCTGAACCGCTCCCCCTGCAATCTTTTCCGGCCTTCTCTGGCTGAAACCCTCCTGCAATCATTTCTCGGTATCTGCCGAGACCGTTCGGGTGACCTCATGTGGAAGCTATGTCATTTTTGGGGGGGTTGTTGAAAAATAAATGATAGCCGAAATTGCAACCATTTGACCCCCCTACCCCCTTACAATCATTTCCAGTGCTGGGGTGGTGGAAATTCCACTGGGGGAGCAAAGAAGCACTGCCAACATTCTTCGCATGCTGGTGGCATTCCTTCATGTTGAAGAACTATCGGCATGAGGTCACACGAAGTCGCTTTGACTCAAACAGGGAGCGCAGCTTCCTCCAGCAAGCCTAGGACAGTCCTTCTGGCACGGTGACAGTAAGATAGCCAGCTCTGCTTGGACGACAGCACACATGTTTCGGGCCCAGGCAGTTCAGAGAGATGAAGGGGGTTTACAATCATCTTGGCAGTGGGACAGTATCTTAATTCCTGGCCGACTGTTGTCCTCCTGGACCGTGCCAAGAGGAAGCAATGGTTGAAGGCCGTAATGAGGGCGCTGTGGAAACTTGGCAGAGAAGGCCAGCAGCAGCAATGGAACGTCTTCCGGACATTCGCTTCTGCGATGGGGCGCTGCTAGACTCATAGCGCTCCCTACTTGGAGAGCTGCGCCCGGCTTGTGAACCAAGAAGAAAAAACAATTTCCGCCAAATTCTACATGGTAGTTTCCAGAAATCGGGGAACCCAATATGGACCCCAATATGATGTAATCCTGGTTGTTGGGATTTCTAAAGGGGACCAAAAGTGCAGGCCTTGCAGGTCCTGGAGCTCGTGGTCCCGCAGCAGGGATTTTTTGGCGTGAACGCGTGGCTCTCGGGCTTATAAGGGGTTATATTGGGGTTTATGTTGGGATAATGGAAAAGAAAATGGTAGCTACTATACAGGGGATTACAAAGGTTTAAGGTGTAGAGTTTGCCTGGAGCCACTGCAACCCAACTGCTAATGACCCTACTTGCCCTCCCTTGAAATTCCATGCTCTTACCGGGCTGCGGAACTGGACTCCGGAAAATTGCCAGCAGAACAAAGCTGATGCAGGATGCTAGCTGGTAGTCACTTTGGTATCTCAGATAATCTTAGATACTTCAGCTCTACAGGTTCGCAGAAGGAAGAGTTTGGATAAGATCGCAGCCTAACCAGCACCCTGCCTGGAAAAGGCTTTCATGAGCTGCGTTCGCAGCTTCTTGGTGCTTTTCTGCTGCCTGTGAGAATCTTGGTTTTGGCGAATATGAGGTGGGAAATATCTCTTACCAGAGGGGTGGGGAAGGGTTGGGAGAGGCAACTATGAGCTTCACATCTGGCCTTCGTGATCTTACGGAGGACACCCAAAACAGCAATTTGCATGATGAAGAAAGAGCTGGTTTGTAAGATGCCTGTACATGAGACACCCAGCCACCGTTGGGCCAGAATACAAGCCCAGCAACTTAAGGAACTAGCGCTTGCTGTTGTCTCCAGGTCTGACACACGGCAACAGCTTGATATCAGGTGTCTCTGTCATCCCGAAGCAGTCTAGCACGTGTAAGGTCATAAACTCCGCTGGACAAAACAAAAAAACAGCCAGCAGAGGCCAACAGAAGCTGTGCAGTCCTAGGGGTTGCGCGGCGTGACTGCTGCTTCGCTGAAGCGTGGACGGGCCATCAAGTCAGGACAATGCAAGCGCTTGACTGATCCGCGCATAGGTTGTAAGGCTGGCTTCACTGGCCCCACGCAGGCTGGCAGAGAAGGGAATCACGGCTCAGCGAAGGGGCTGGATTCGGCAGCAGGATTCTGGCACCTCAGCACCGCGTGCGCGTTCTCTCGACTAAGTCTTAGGTTTTTCGGAACAGATATCAAATCTTTTGCGCCTTTTCTGGCCGCAGGGAATTCAGCCAGCCCGGAACTGTGAGAGGATGTTTGTGACATGGTTGTGGGGTAGATGGTACTAGAGCGTCTTAGAAGGATCATCAGGGGATAATCTTACTAAGTTCAGGCTTCTACAGTGCTTTGACCTGCTGAGCTTGCATCGTTGACTTGATTGGGACCATCGACACTGTGGACAGATTAACAGCTTTCCACTTGCGCGCCATTGAAAGACCATATCCACAGCCCGACGGATGTCAACGCGCAACTTCGCGCGATGCGCTCCAAAAGGCTCTGCTTTCTACTCCTCTTGCCTCATCATGGTGCGGGCTCCCTTTATGCAAGGCACCGTTTATGACACTTGTTGCCAGTCACTGTCAAGACCTGGGAGATGGGGCAGGGAGGGGAGGGTCTAGGTTTCTCATTCTGACGTCAGCGCGGTACGCGACAGCGCATTGCGAAAGGAAAACTTGGATCAGTTGCTGCGAGACTGTTTCAGCAAGCTGCCAGTGCAGCGAAGGAGCAGACATTTCTTGGAGAAATGATGGAACGGAGGCTGCTAGATCTCAGGCCCAGGCTCCGGAACCTCTGGCAGGTCAGGTCAGGTTAGGTCCAGGAGTAAGTGGAAGACGGTGCCGCAGCAATGTTGCAGTCACGTGTTGAAATGCTGGCACAGCGCATTGCCCAAATCAAGGAAGTCTTCGTGGAAGTTAACCACTGTCACTGCAATCCTCCCAGCTGGGTGCCCCATCAACAGACACTATGCTGCCGTGTTCTTCACAGAAGTGCCACCGTGCGACATCCCCAAATACATGAAATGCACGACTGCAGCGTTGCGAGGTCATCTCACAGGCGACTCGATGGTTTGGTGGCTAGTGGCCTCCTTGCTCATGGCACAACAGGCGGTTGGTGCATCGTTGCTAACCAGTCAAGGCACATCAGTGCTCCCATCAGGCTTGCAACACAGTCCACCAGAGAGGAGGTTGCAGCCAGCACAAGATGTGGCACAGCCTTGTCCGGGAAGGTTCCGGCATCCACGTACTGCACAGCCCCGTCTCAGCTCAATGTTGCTCCGCTCTGCCAGCCTGCGCGGAAAATCCGCCATCCGGAAGTGTTTGTCCTGCACAGCGAGCAGCAGGCCCTCCGTCGCAGCTCGCACACGCATGATATCATGGTGAGCTGCATGGTTGATGCAGCCTGGCACGGAGGCACACCAAGCTACAGTGCTTCATGAGGCTTCTCAGCTCGTAATGCTCGTAGTTTCGGACCAGAGCATTATGGAAGAGAAAGTGCTGCCAACGATACTGAAGGGCAGAGCTAGTGCTCCAGTGGGCCAAGTGCCAAAAAACATCCGAGCTGTGGCCTGTAATGGCAATCGGAGCAAGATCAAAGCGCAAGCCAGGGCTCAGCAAGGTTGAAAAACTTCCCCGAAGGCATGTAGCAAAGATGACTCCTGATTCAGCCCACGCCTGTGGATCTTTATCTCCTTTCTTCCTGGCGTAGGACCGTCGGGCAATCTCTTGCTGACATATGCCATTGCATGTGGTAGGTGGATCTCCGTGAACTGCAGGGCCCATTCTCGTGCAGACATGGATTAGGAGTGCTGAACGACTTTGCCAAATGCAGCGGCCTTTGACAAGGGCCAGGGCCGAGGGGTCGCGAGCACTTCGTGGACCGCAGATGTCCAAAAGCTGCCTCTAGAATAAACCCGACCTACCAAGATGGGTGCACCCTAAGTCTCGACCAAGGCAGAAAACCTTAGATGAAAGGTTCGGCAAAGCCCTTCGCGGGTACCCTTTCCAACTACTGCCCCGCATTGGCACATGCCACTAGAAGGTTCTCTTGGCATGCGAGCTACCTTCTCGAACATCCCAGGTGAAAGTACGTGTCAGGTACGGATGAGCACGGCTTTAACCTGGCAGCCTCAAGCACTCGCCTTTCAGGACAGCCTGCAAACGGCGGATTTCGGGTTTAAGATTTGGGGTCTGATGTAGATGCACGACTGGAAGACCATGTGTTCCAGAAAACTTGCTTGTGCAAATGGGCGAAATCAAGAGGCACGTTGGGATTTCTTTACAAGGGCTCCAAGACATGGTGCCCCTCTTCTGGGAAGAAAGTCCTACTTGCTTCAAATTTCAAGCATCTGTACATCCAATTCATATCAGCCTGAAATGCCAGTTCAACAATGTCCCTGTCCGCCGTGCTTAAGTTGGATGACTGAATCCTGTTGGGAGACCTGCTGAGGTTCTTGATCTTGTTGCATGAAGTTAGAGTTCAAGTCCAACAGATTGAGTGGGAAGCCACACCAGGCTGAAGGAGTCTACTGAAAGATCGTTGGTGGGCACAGAATTAATGCCTTTTGACTGCCTGACTTTGGTCTTCGTTGGTATGGTGAAGTTCTGCTACTACCGCAAGCTAACAGATGCACCCTCCATGCTGGACTTGGGAGTTGGGTGTTTGAAATGCCAAGGTTCCAGTAAAGCCAGCCTGAGCTCGGTTGCCACATCGGTTTCCTATGAGATACTATGGGCTTTTGCTGGCCGTTCCTGAGGATGCGCGGTTGCACGAAAAACTCTCAGACTCTCAGCCGGTTGAGGCAGGATGAAACATGTCTGTAATGCACTATGTTCGTTGTGAGGCCTTCCGTGCAGCAGATAAAGGCGCTAAAGCGTGCACGGACACCAGCAAGGTAAAACACATCCTGTTCATGTGGGCAGTGAAGCTAGATTCCAGCGCAAGCAGGCCCAAGGCTTGTGTAAGAGGCACCGCCAGAGCCCATACCAGATTTCTGCCAGATCAACTCCAGAAGCTGGTAGACTTAGAGAAGGGAAGTCTAGGCTGCATGGCAATGACTCCATGACGCATCTGGATTCAAAGGGTCGCTTAGACTCCTGAACTGACACACGCCATGGGGGCTGTTCAAGCTGCGCTGGCTGGGTGTGATCGAGAAAGTGCTCTCGGATAGCAACTACCACCTAGCGAAACACCAAATGAAACTACTAGGGAGTGCCATGAGATTTTGAACGGTTCTGAATCAACATTTATGGAAGCACACGGGGTCTGCATGGCTTGTGGCTTTGTCAACAGATTGGTGGAATCGCTTCAGTTTCGAGAGCTTGAAAACCTTCACTTTCAGCATTGGCCGCTCTGCAGGAAACGCGTGTCTCGTTCGGAGACTCCTCACAGATGCCCAGCCATATACTAGTAGTTCATATTGACTCAAGCACCCCTCAAAAGCTCCGAGCTCGTCCGGGTCAGACTGTCCTGTCTCAGGTTCACACTGCCGAGGCTAGATGTTTGCGAAAGGTCAAGGCTTGAGAGACGGCGCCGTCTGTGAAGAGACCCGCATGATGGCAGGTTTGAAGTCGCCGTGGAACACTGGCCGCGCAAGCCCGAGGGTCTGACAGGAAGGGAAACACTGGGTCTGTAACGGACGGGAAGGTGTGAATGGATTACCGGATGATGCTCTCTGCAAGTTGGAGAACAACATCAAAACATGATGCTCCTCACACACCGATGAATTGTGTCAGTTCTACATAAACCGTAGAGACCCGGGATTTTTGTCCTAGCTCATCTGTTGCTATGCTTGGTTGATTTGAGCCCTAGATCGTGAAGAAGAATGTGGCCGAAATATGATGTTGGTGGCTTGTGGGAGAAATCAGTGCATTCTAGGAAACAGAAGCCGTGGTGGTGTGGAAGTTCAAACCAACGCAGAAACACAAAGCAGGTGGTAAGAGAGGTTAGCAAATTCTTCTGTTCAGCTGTAGCAAGTAGGACCGCGGGACCGCCCCTCCAATATGAGGCCCCTAAGATCACAACGCTCCCCAGGAACGCTTCGAGAAGATTTCAAGCATACGGCTCTTGAAACACAATACCCCGTCACACGGCACAAGGAAGGGGGCGTGGAGTACTGTAAATTTAGGATCGTCTGGCAAGCACCGTGCCCACTCTGCTCTGGGTCCAAGACGCCAGCTTCAAAAATTCCTCCTCTCACCATCACAGGATCACACGAAAGGGCTGTGGGAAAGTGGTTTACTACCATGAAGTGCTTGGCTCTTTGGCGGGAGTGAGGAGATAGGTCTTTGAAGACATGATACTGGTGCTATCACGGCGATACCGTTCCGGGTCGCAACTTGTCTGGAGGCTGGGAAAGGGCATGTCAACCTCCGCACATCCGAAGAGGCAACCCGCACCTGCAAGAGCGCATCGAAGCTTTCGTTGGAAAGCATCGGCGGGTCGTGCGAAGTGGAGCTTGGAGAATCCAAGTGGCGCAATGCGAGCGTGCAAAAGAGCGCGACGCAGAACAATACCAGCAAAGAAGGCAACCAAGCGGAGTGGTCGCAGCAAAGGGGGGCAGGAGGAACAAAGAGAAGATCCTCATCATGACTTGTATGAATCTCAATCTTCCTCAGCACCCTCAGGCGCGTCATGAACACAGTGCAACCTACTTCTGAGGGCCCTTTACCTCACGCTCCACATAAAGCGCCACCACGATGTGGCTCTGTTCGCATCCATGAAAGCCAGGCTGCGCGTGAGTTCTCAGCACGAGGCAGTTTTCAACTCATTGACGAGTCTCTAGATTTCATGTGCAACCTGCAGCTCGTTCAGCCAAGGGCTCGGTCAAAGGTGCATGCAACTATGAGGAAGCCGCAAACTGGCGGCGGCCTCTCGAATAGCTTGGAATGCTGTGCACACTGACGGCGTGCTTGCGCAGAAATCTTGCAAGCTTGGGGCTGCCTGGAATTTACAGCTCAGCCCAAGTCAGACAAACTGACGGCTGTCAGCAAGGCAAGATTCAGACAAGTGGATGGCATTCGTACTGCTGAGGGAATCATAACCATCCACCATGCCATGTTCAATGTGCTATCTGAATATGCTGGCCAAATGATTTGCTAAAGTTGCCACATCCAGAACACCATGCTGACCTTCGCCAAGCGCTGTTTTGTCCGTGCTGGCATGGGATCCTCTCTCTCTGGTGCTCAAGGGGCACTGGGGGAGGGAATACGGACTGCTGTCGGAAAGATAAAGCAACCACAATACCCGTATCGGAATTCTTATGTGGGTCCACTCGCCCACTCCCAGCAAGACGAGCGGCTCATCCAGGAGCGCTTTCTCAACCAGATCTTGCCTGCAGGGCTAGTTCGTGAGCATGCAGACAATGTCGATGCAAGACGTCAGGGTGCATCAAACTCTTCTGCGCTGGCATGGCCTGAAGGGCTGGGCTCAGCACTTAGAGCCCCTGCACTCATGCCCGACCTTCGAGGCCTCTATATACTGCATGCAAACCAGGTTTTTGAAGACAGGAAGCACAAATCTGGCTCTGCTTTGCGGGTGCAACCTGCTTGTTGACTACTTGTTGAGTCCAGGAGTCCAGGTCTGATTACTTCTGGCACTGCTTGCAAGCCTCGCTTGAAACTCTCCGCAAAGCTCTAAGCAGCTGCATGTCCAGGGTCTCAAGACTGGGAAACTAAGGGGACTCTAGCGCTTCAACCTTGTAAGCCCCTGTGGAAGCAAAGTTCGCAAAGTTCACGTGCTCAGAGAACCCGTGCCCACTAGGTGGCATCCTTTTCGGCTGAGGCAAGAGTTTATGCTTGCAGCACCTTTGAGAGAACCCAGCTTTACCCTCTTCGTGCTGAAGCTTGTATGTTTCCATGGAAGTCGTCAGGAAAACAAAAATGGATGCACCGCTCTGAGCAACTCACTTCAATTGTTGAAGGAGTGCTACAAGCTTTAAGCTTGACAGCCCAAACCACCACTTCTCAAGAAAAAGGGCCGACATGACGTGTTCTGAACATGGCGGACCATTTGCGGTGGTACGAGGTGTGGAATGGGACTACCTAGGCTCAGATATCTTGCCTTACCCACAGCAAAATGCATGGCATTGCTCCGGCCGCTGAGTCCCAAGGTTATTGTTGGTTAGCATGGAATGAAGAAATGGGATACAGGATGATACAGGGATTTCTGCAAGGGATGACTTCAGAAAGATCCATACCTCCATTCCTCACCTACCACCAAGAAGCACGCGGCAGGTTCCCAAGATTGGCTCGAAGCGGCTGGCCTAGACGCAACTTGCTTACAGCATGGGCAGAAAACATAGAATGTGCGAGTTTCTCAACACGACCCCCAGAGAATCCTTAAGAGTGAGCCCATGCTTGCTCTTACCCTAGCGTCCGCGAGGCTCGCCATTGTGCGAAGGCCTCGCTCGGTCTTGGGCAACTAGGTTCTCTACGCATTCATCAGCCCTCAACCCTGAACCTAATCTCAATGTCATATCCTGGACTGGACAGGGTGCCCAGCTGAGCACCGTTGCTTGAGACTCAAACTCTTGTGAGTCTTGGGCACGTCAGAAATCAGAAACGAAGCTGCAAGGAAGCAAAACTACGTCTGCAGGACGTGAACGGAAATCACTAGATTTGTGCAACATCGACCCCAGCAGTTGCCCAGTCCCGGCAAAGTGTACCAGCCATTTGACAGGATTGGATGCCCACCAATCGCTTTAAGAGGTCACCTGACTCCTTGACCCTTGACCGACCCTAGGCTTTTGCACTTGTTGGCCTACACCCAAAAAGCTGCTAAGGCGCCGACAGTTCAGGGCACATCGCTGGCATAAGACTTGCAGCACAAGCCATGGAGAAAGTTGCAGCTGCCAGACGGCCAGCAGCTCCCTACTGTACAGACCTCCTGCAACTTGAAATTGCACCACCACACGAGTATGGTGAGAACATCAACAGCACACTACTGCCAAATGCTTGTCCTGCACGGCTAGCAGCAGGCTCTCCATCCACACTGCTCAAAACATGGCAGGCTGCATGCCGGAGCCTGGCACAAAGGCAGACAGCGCTAAGCAGGAATCTCATGATGCTTCTATTCAACTTGAATGTCAAAAACTGGAACCGCAGCTAGTGCAAGTGCTCGCATTTTAAGTGGTTCAGCGAATTTTGCAGTGGAGGCCCCGGGCTGCTGAAATTACATGCTCCCTTGCATTCGCTCATGACTATGTGCGTGGTCTTTTGCACTTCTTTGAACCTTCTACAGCATCTCATGGGCATGAAAGAGGGGTCGCCCTGCCTAATAAATGATTTCCGAAACTCAAGGCTGCCTTTCCGGGATTCCTGCTATCAGGGCTACAATATTTGAGGGAAAAATGGGGGGAGGCCTATTTCCGGAAATAAACAAGGCACACAGACTGGCACCGGGGACGGGCCCCCTCGCGCGCCCCTCTTGGCAGCTGTAGCTTGACAAGAAGCTCAGCTAGCAGACTGAAGCTAGCTTTCGTGCGTCCGACAAATCCAGCAAGATGCACGGAAACGAAACAAGCCCGCGCAAGAACCAAGGGAGAGGGGAAAAGTTGCCCCTGAAAGCCTGCCTATTTTGCACATGAAGCAGTGGGCACTCCTGATTCAATGCAAGTACAGGCTAGCACTTGCATCTTTGCCGACCAACCTAACACCAGCTGAGCTGCCCGAAAGGTTTAAGTTGTCAGCTGGCCAGTCTGTTGCCAACCGCTCGCCTTGCGCAAAGGCCGCCAAAAGCGCCAAGTTCGGAAAACGGGGACAATGGGATCATTTTGAGAAAATCCCTTATCAGACTTATCAGAGGGCAAAGCCATGGCATGGGCCCAGCCCTGAATTGCTTCTCTGAGACTCTCACAGATTTGAGTGCTCAGCGGTCAACCAACAAATCTGAACCTGAAGCAAGCACCTTTGCATCTAGACATCCTTTTTTCCAAAGACCTAACTACGCTGTCCTTAAGCTGCCTGCTCAGATTCTTGCAGGCCCTCAAGAACGTGGCTGGATGAGTGCAGCAGGCTTTGTCCGAAATCCCCATGCTTGCTCCCCGCGCAAGGTGCATGCGCAATGCCTGCTTGAGGTTCAACACACCCTCCGTAAAGGCCACTGCGTTGTGACACCAAAGCGGATTTGAGGGCGAAGCTTCCGTGGTCAGACTTCTGAGGCTTAGGTGGGGCAAAATGAGCATCTGGTCACTGACAACAGATGAAGCAAAACATAATTGGACTTCTAGAGCTGCAGACGGCAACACTCGTTTTCTGCACTGGCCATGTCGCGGCTGCTCGTCTTTGCTGGACAGAGCAGTAGGCACTTTGATGCGCATGAAGGCTGCAAGTCGTAGAATACAGAATATCTCATCTGGCCATGCGGCCATTCTCCAAATCTCTGTATGAGAAACCTTTGCCACTGCTAAGATGACTCGCAGCTGTGAAGAAGTGGAGGTCAGGGCGTCATCTTGAAGGCGCCTTCATTGCTCTTCTGCACTGTCAGGAGCACTGCCCTACAGTGACTGAATGTGCGTGCACCTGGTCCATCTCACACATGAAAACCAAAACTTCTAGCATCAGAGACCAGGGGAGGGTCGCCATTTATGAGCAAGTAGTTCACAGAAAGTGGCTCAAGCGCTGCCAGCACACTTTCCGGTGCGCACAGACTTGTGTATGCGTTGACGGGTTAGGTCCAGGCAGTTGCCTCGTTGAAGTTCCAAATCTCAATCCCTTGTCACACAGGGCTGGACTTGTGATCAACTCTGACTCTTATCATTTGGCACGTTTTTGTTTGCCGCTGACGTGCGTCTTCTTGGTCTTCTCCTGACATTTCGCCCAGAAAAATGCCTTCCCCGTACTTTGGTGCATGCGAACTAGTACACAAAAGTTAGCTGCAGTACTGCAGTCACGCAAACCCACCCATCTTGACGCATTTGACGCGGGCTAAACATTTAAACATTGCTGGACCGCTAACCTTCTTCATCTGGCTGATGGACAAGGAACAAGCCTTTGCTGATAGACTCCGCAGCTCGGGAGCTTACAGGCACACGACATGGTCTGCTCAAGGCTCAACATCGCACGCATGAGCTTTCAAAGAAAAATTGCTTGCTTGATCTCATGCAAGCACTTCACAGACGGAAGCGATGCTTCCGCACAATGCTAGCTGCTCGTAATGGCCTCAAGCCGCAATCTCCAGTAAATCGCTGCCAACTTGAAGACTAAAAGAATCTCCGGAAGTGTCCAAGCTAACCTTCACTTGGCACACCTGCTACTGTGCTGAGGCGAAGAAGTTGACATGGTTTGCACCTGTTACAGGTGCATCGTGCTCTTATTGCTCGCTTGTTAGCATCCCTCATTGGCAAGTCTCACTCCTCACTTGCAGCCTGCAAGACACTCCAAGATTCCTACAACTAGATACAAACGCGCTAGGAAACTGAAACACCAATGTTGCGTGATCTGCATGCGCAAGCCAACATCTGCTGTGGTTTGCACCCTGGCTTAAGCAAGCACATTCCTTGGCACGACAGGACCCTGGAAAAATCAGGGAATGCTTTACGCTGGTCCCGAGTAAGAGAACTGGAAAATTGCGGTGGCAGATAGTCAGACTCCAAAGGCACGTTCATGGGCACTTGGGTGGCTAACAAATTCGCATCCGATTCGACCAATGCTGTCAACACAATTCGTTGTTTATGCGATTTATACGCCTCACGAAACCGGCATCGGAGAAGCAGGCCGAGCCGTTTGTTGAATGTGTTGATGTCAATGTAGTGAAGTGCCACCTTAACTCTTGCACAACAAGTAGGCTTGCTTGGTGATGTTCGTCCTGCTTGGGCTTTGCTTGCCCAATGTCCAACAGAAAGTGTCACTAACAGTTCGGGGTTGCTGTCTAGGGCCGAGGTTGCCTTGCAACCTAAACAAAGATATCATGACTGCATCGGTGTGGTCAACACCCTTGAGAGAAACCCGAGGGAAAGTTCCTGCAATCATCGGGCAACTATGGGTCTCGGCGCATCCTGGCACTCTGAAAAAGAATTCTCCTGGAACGTATTCCGAAGCCTTGCAAACTTGCTGCACCAACGTTCAATATCGGGGGCTTCTGTTTTGGGTTTTTGTCTAGAAGAGGCACCAGCGGCCTGGCACCTCTGCACTCTGCCAGAGGACCATCTGTCCATGCAAAGCTACTTGCCCGGCAGACCCCTGAACTCCAAAAGTGGCACAGCTTCAAGGACGGGAGTCTGAGTACACAAGTCGCAATGCTCTGAACAAAAACATTCTGCACACACTGCTGACTTCCTTTCTTGGGAACTGCCGTGACTGTCGCAAAATTCACACAATGATTTGTAGATCAGTTATGGTGGAATCAAGGGTCCTTGAGGCTAATTGGTCAGCTCGTGGTCAGTCACCGCATGTAGCAGTTCGTGGGAGGCCTTGCCGCCTAGGAGCATTTTCACAGAAAGCTTGTTGCGCGCCACATCATTCACGTTGGGTTGCAACCGGAGCACATGCAGCACTAAAACCAGGGCTTGCGGGGCGACAGAGTTCTTTTTGGTGTGCTCCTCCTTTGAGAGATCTCCATGCTGAGGACAGGTCTTGCTGGGCTGCTAAGCTTTGGAAATAACAAGGTCTGGCGCAGGCAAGGTGCTCGTCTGTTTCCCGAGCAGCTCTTGAGGCCAGTGCTTCAACATGAGACGTGCGACATCGTGGCCACGTCTCAAAATAGAAAGCCCATCTGGACACTTCCTGACAGCGCACCCCTAACACCTTCAAATCTTTATGAAAGGACCTACAAGAAGCGACCTTCAACTCACGGCAATCTCGGGAGGTCGTGGGAGAAGTGCTCATAAGTGCGTGTTGCCCCAGCCTGAGAGACCATGCGTCTATTTGGGGCCCACCAAACTACTACCAAGAAACCCATGTCCGCCTGCCCTAACTTGGTCGCCAGAACAGTGTCGGCAGTAGCTTAAGTGAGGCGCCATAAGACCAGAGACACCAAGCTCCAGGGCAGCAAATGGGCGTGTATCAAAGTTGTGGGTCCCTGCCTGGGGTCTCCGGTTGTCGGGGCATGAAGGCATGGAAATGAAAATGCAAACTACTCGATTCTTGGGAAACTTGTCGAGACTTCTAGAAGAATCTATGCCATCACTTTTTGCGAGACACAGGAGACTTGATGACTTACGGGCAACCATCGAAGGACATGGCGGATTGAGATTAACGCGGCAAGCATTGATCGAATTCGGGTCAAATGCGTTCCATGCGTGCCATCTCACTGGAGTTATCCGAAAGACAGAAGCACTGCAGCTTGGGTGGGGAACGTGGTGGCCACAACCGATTTATGGATTTCGGTCCAGTGGACGTCCAGAGACCTGAGGTGCAGGAACAAATAATGGCACGTGGCAGGGACAAACTTCCAAGACTCAAGCATTTTTGGAAACGCTGAAGTCGATTTTCAGCTTCCGGTTCAGAATCCATCGAATAGAAATCCTCGTCTGAAAGCCAGCACGGGATGTTGAGGGATCTAGCCTGGGTCTCAGAGGCCTGTGCTGGCTACCAATTCTCAAGAGATTGCAACTGCGGACACGATGAAACAAGCGTAGCAAAATTCCCCTGGTCTCAAGATTCTAGTCACAGGCTTTTGATCTAATCATGGCTTGAGCACCAAACCATTTGAAGTGATACCCATACGATCACTGAGAAGTGATGCGCACCTATGCGAACAGAATCCTATAGTCTCCGCCTCATAGACAAAACTTCGGGCAGTTTGTATAGTTGTGAGCAGACCATTCGCGATAAGGACACTGTTTATCATGTAATGTGGAGTGCTGGGGCCAGGCATTGGGGCAAGGTACAGCTGCATGTGCAGCAGGCGCACAAGGCGTTGTCTGAGAGCAGTGATGGGATGACGTGCGGGCTGTGAACAGGAACAGCAGTTGCTGCCCATTGTATCAGACATGTCTCGCCGTAGCCTTCCTGAATGCAATCTTGCCCGTCTTCCTCGAATCACGAGTTGCCTCGCTTCAAGTGAGCATCGACTTGGTGCAAACTGCGGGGGTTTAAGCTGCCTTGGTCTATGCCATGATGGGCAATGGTGAGAAACGCTTACTGACGCCTAGGCCTTTGTCGACTAAGCCACACCTCCATAGTAAGTATAGTGAAGGTGGCTCTCTGCATCTGCACATCCAACATCCCAAAAAGTTGAGAGTGGCAATTTCCGCTTGGCAAAAAGCTTAGAGGGTCGGGCAAAAGGCATCGCGAATGTCCATGGCAGAGGCGCCGCTGGCATAGCGAGGCCTGCCAAAGGCCAGTATGGCTCAATGTCAGAAAACGCCGCGTCCTGTTTGTGTGGCTAGAACCCAAAACCTCTCCAGAACGACTCACACGGACACGAGGCCCTAAGCTTTTCCCAACCTGCCTCCAATTCCATATCGTCAGCAGGCAAAAAACTTACTTGGAAGGCGCAATGCATGACATTCGCGCTATGTTCTGCTAGGATTGGCTGCCTGAGGCTTCCAGGGCTGTCCTGTTTGTGGGACCAGAACCCAAAACCTCTCAAGAAGGACTCGCACGGACACGAGGCCTTAAGCTTTCCCTGAGAGAGCAGCCTGCCTGGTCAATTCTATATCATCAGAGGGCAGTACACTTACTTTGAAGGCACAATGCATGACATTTGCGCTGTGTTCCACTAGGATTGATCTTTACAGAGCAGCCATCGGCGGGAGAGGATCAATTCAAATTTCAAATACGGAGTTCCCAAAATCAGGGGTACCTTATTTTGGGGTCCGCACATTAAGGATTATGATATTTTGGGTCTGCATTGAGTCCCCCTATTCATGGAAACTACCAAATTCCCCTGAACAACAGCAACCCGAGGTGTAGAAGCTCCGGCGTCTGCACCCGCTGCTGCACTCTCAAAAGGTGGAGGGCGTTAATTGGATAGAGAATGTCTCTGACCACCCTTGTTTTCAAATTCCCTGTCGCCCGCAGCACGGACTGGCTGATAAACACTCAAGCTGCGCTTTACTCAACACGCCTTGCTTCTGAGCCTCCTGGTTCGAGCCTCCTGGTTCATTTGTTCAGTCTTAGCAGCCCGGACCTGAAACAACGAATGTGCACATAAGTTGGAGATGTAAGGGTGCCGCTTTCACGGATATCACAAGTATGTACGGGCTCCACACTGGCTCAAAAATCAAGGACCCATGTCACGGGCCCCAATGTCTAACTCAGCATTCAAGCCGCGTCTTATACGTCGTTGTTAAAAATGGCTTGCTGGCAAGCATGACCTAAATACTCGCGCTTTGCGGGCCTGCGAGGCCCGCATACGGACTGACAGCAGCCTGCTCAGTGGTCCAAATGAAGGCTCACAAGGTGATCAGGTCCACAAGAGGAGGGTGGAGGCAGTTTAACTGGAGGGAGAAGGCAATGGAATTTCAGCTAGGTGGACAAACCTTCGCCGAGCATTGTGCGCCTTCTGCGAACTTCTTAGGGGTTCCTTAAAATGATGCGGCTCTCATTTGGTGCTTAGATAGTTTAAGCACCTCAAGGTTTGCATCTGCGGCCTGCCAAACCCCCAATGCTAATGCTGTCCGTAGCTACAAGACACTCTACATAGCCCTTTCCGCATAGTCTTCATCCTGGCATGGCCTGGCGGGGTGGGGTGGGGAGGGGTTCAGACAAAGGGTCTGGACCACATACAGGAGGCCTATAGGACATTAGGGGCGGAGGGGAGATAGTGCAGGCACAGACCAAGGCCCCCCCAGCTGAGATGTCTGCAGAGGCAAAGATCATAGCAATGCCGCGACACGTGTCTCAGAACATGTTCGAGAAGAAATGGTCCAGACCACTTTTCGGACCCTCCCCCGCGGTGACCATATTTGGTCTGGAACTATCCCCGCAATTGGCGGGACCAGGGGTAACCCCCCGCCCTTAGGACCATATATACGGGGGGGACCATATCCTCGTCATGTGTGACCCCCGCATTGCAGGCACCATTCCATGTATGAACTGGGCGGTGGTATGGGGAAGGAATTTGTATGCACATTCCACCGCGGACAAAGATGCCCCACCTCCAGTCAATAATGCGACGACTCTGGCAGGGGGCAATGGCTCCCACCTGTCTTTTAAGACCTAGTCTTGTCTCAATGGGAGTAGATAGAGACCAGAAACCCAAGATTGCGCAGATCTGCAGGCAGACATGTTCTGGCAGAGTCCTCAAAAACCTTTCTGGGATGAATCAGTATTCAGCACATGTATTGCATTCAGAACTTGTTGACCCCGCAATTCTAGAAACGGCCGCGGCAGGTTGCGAAAGGTCCACCAACCTGACATCTGGTGCTTGAGTTTGATCTGGACCGCTTTGCTGCCAGAATCCCGATGGTTTCCATTCGCCGCACCAACTGACATGCCTGAATTGCAGCGGGAAAATGTGTTGGGAATACGATTCCTCTCTTGATGCTTCGCTGCCTGGCATGGACACCCTCAACTTGCCGCAACGTCTGGAACATTCCATGTAACTCACAAGGCTTGCTTGCGCCTGCGGCGCTTGCAATGCAAAGCAATCTGCCGCCTAAAACCTTAGGCCAAGCTTCTTGGCTAATTATGCAAAACACATATTCTTTTCTTTCCACTATCCGAGCAGGAGAGGCGCGCTTTGATCTCAAGGGCTCGGTAACTGGCTTGAAGAAGCAGCAACGCCGAACAGCATACACGATATCCGCGAGCACATGGCCCAGATTTAACGATTGACAGAACCCGTGGCTTCAACCACTGCCAGCGAGGAAAACAGACAGAACACCCAGGACTGGTTCTCGGAACTACAGTAAAACTCCTGCCTTCTACTCCGGACACAAAGTAGGCTTGTGTCAATGAGCTTTTCACAGCCTTGCATCTCGCAGCTGCATGGACCACAAAAAATGCTTCGCTGGCTGCGTGTGCTATGCTGAGGGAAGCATGTGACTGTGACGGCTCGGTCGCCGGTGCTGTCGGATGAACCCTTAACAACCGCAAGTCCAAGCACTGTCAGGGACCACGGAGGTCTGTGTGAATCCCACTCATCGATGCAAAGTCCAGCATGCCCAGCACAGAAGCATCTGCAAGTCCGGCAACAGAAGGACTATCTGGTGCATCAGCCATCACCCGACAGAGTAGCAAGATTGAACCCTTTCTCGCCTGCCTGCTGCTTACGCAGGAAGCAGAACATCTTCGGCCGCACTCACAGTTTGCAGCTTTGAACAGGTCCCAGCACGCCCCATGTGAAGTAGCGCGTCAACGCAACATCCGGCAGCAAATTCTGCTCAGTCTTGGAACGTGTGCACACAGCAAGCCGTTTGAACGACCTATCCTTGGTAAGGTGCCTCAGACTGCTCGGCATCAACTTTGCGTTGATGTGTCTTTTTTGTTGCTGGCATGGACAGATGCAGGATTGGTGTTCTACAAGGATTTCATGTGGAAGCCAGCTGACACACAAGGTCACAACTGCAAGAAACAAATTCCAAGTCCAAGCTTGCCTCATGACGAAAATGTGGCATTTCAAGATTCATTAGTCTATGGTCACGCCAGAATTTTGTGAATTCTCGTGACAAGAAGACATATGGTCCGCTCGGTGCTTGCGAAACATGCCCAGTTATTCATTGCACGCTGCACTGATCTTGACATCTGCCGCTGAGCACTCGTTGTAGCATACAAAGATTTTGGTACTCAGGTCCGACTTTCATGGAGAAACGAAAGAATCACTGCCTTTTCCTCACTTGATCTTTTCTTGTGCCATACTGCCATACTGCCAAGCACCCCGCGAGATCCACCAACATGATTCCCGAATAGGGAATCCCCAAGAATATAATGGGAATAGAACCCTGGTAAGTATATTCTATTATGTTCCTACTATATTCTTGGGCTTTCTTCATTGAGGCAAGACGACTACACTACTGGGGTTCCTTTTTGTGAGCTTGTGCATTCGAGCAGTCTGCCCAAAGGCTTGGTGCACAGGCTTCCTAAACTAAGGAGTCTGAAAGAACATCGAAAGGCTGAAGCCCCGTTCTGCAGTGGCACCGTTGGCATTTGCTGATTGTTCGTCGTCCTGCGGACCCTCACAGATGGCGTAAGGCTAGGGTGTAGGGCTGTGTCACCTTGCGTTAGTTCCACTTTCTTGCACAACGCCCACATAGACTGCACCATTAACCTCACAGGAAGCATGCGGCTGCATGGAAGTGCTTGCAGTGCTGCTGGCAGGAAGCACCTGTTTGTTCGATGCACGCGAAACGCAGTCTGAGGCCAGAAGGCTGGAGGCACTGTCTTGCAAAGACGAGTCAGAACAGTTCTTGTTGAGAATTGCAGCCCCTGCCTTTCAAATTTTGAGGCTCCAGACCTGGACGCACTATACAAAGGCCCAACCAAGAAAAGCGATAGGACCCTGGCCTATACCTCAACTTCTCGCAAACCCTCAATCGTAAACCCAAGACCCTGACATACGCTGAACTTAGCTTCCTCGAAGCTAACCTTTCAAATCATCGACCTGCGAGATCCTTCAGGTACAACTTGAAAGCATCCACGTAAAATGTATGTCGGCAGGCTCAACCTTTTAAGCTATCAGCGACATCAGGGGCAAACTCAGTGCGTTCGATACACTTGACGGCTCCACAATG
>CAJNIZ010003553.1:12134-23363 GCA_905231905.1 Symbiodinium pilosum | reverse complement strand
CTACTATTTAGGGTTTAGGGTTCAGGGTTTATAGGGACTTTAGGTCATATTGGGGCTATATAGGGGTGATATAGGGATAATGGAAGAGAAAATGGAAACTACTATTTAGGGTTTAGGGGTATATTGGGATAATGGAAAATAAAGTGGAAACTACTATAGTATGTTGGGGTTATATGGGGATAATGGAAAAGAAAATGGAAACTATTACCACAAGCGCGATACGGTTGGTTCCCCACCCTCGTTGTAATGTGGCCTTGTTCAATCCTTGCCTTAGACTAGAAGCACGGCTTCATGAGGCACGTTCGTCAAAAGTTCGAATGCAGAAGCTTCGCAATAGCCGCAAAGAAGTGCGAAGTGGGCCAGAGTCACGTGGGTGGTTGTCAAAATTATGGTCCCTTTTTGGGTACCCTAAATATTAGGTGCCGTATTATAACAGGGACCCAAAAAGGGACCATAAATTTGACAACCACCCACGTAGTTCACCAACAGTTACAGTACGACACAGAAGTTGACTCGCCAGCCGGGATCGTTTTAGCTAGTCCACCAACTCAGCAGGGGCTCCTGTTCCTCCGAATTATCTCTTTGACTTTCTCGATCTTTGCAGGGAGAATGAGATAATGACAGGGATTGTGGATGCTCCCAGCCTCACAAAGACTTTCAGTCACCTTGAGTGAGGGCTTACCCTCCAAGATGTCACGCAAGTCGGAAGACTTCAACCCAGACCCCCTAAAGGATCCAACAAACGGAGCCCCCTCCAATATGAACTCATTACTACATTGGGGAAACTAGGGGATTATTAGGGCGTTCCATTCTTTGGATCCTTTAGGGGGTCTGGGAACAGAGGCCTATGATGAGCTAGAGATGAATGTTGGCGCAGCAGACCTGGATCCGTACACGCGGTGCCCTCAGGCGATTAGTACATTGGAGTTATATAGGGTTAACGGAAAAATGGAAACTACAGGGGCTATAGGGGTTATATAGGGATTATTGGGGCATGTTGGGGGCAGTTGAATCTATGGAGATTTGGGATTTGCAGCCTTCGGATCCCAGGCGCCGCCAGCGAACGAATTGGCAGCACGCGATTCATGATGCTCATGTTTCTAGAGTTTCGACAGGATCTTGAAGTAGGCAGGGGTTTGAGGCCCTTCAATGTCTGCTTTGCTGGATTGGGTCGTTGAGTTATGATTTCTCAAAGCTGTGACGGCTGCATGTGCGTAGCTGCGAAAGCAACAACTGACTAAGCCCACACTGAAAATGTGAAGGGCCCACATCTTCATATCCCAGATTTTCAGCTCTAAGACTTAGATTTTCTCGTGGTTAGTAGGGAACGGAATATAATCCCCATATTATATCTTCCCTTATTCCCTACTAACCCCCAGTAGCTAGATGGAGCCTGAACTCCATCCTGATGTAGACCCTGGATTAAAAACCGCCTACTTTTGAGGGCCTTAATCTTCGGATCCCTAGTACGATCCCTGTTTAAGGGGACCCTAAACCCTATAGACCCTAATCAGGGCTTTAGGATTCCTATTACAGTCCCTTAAGGGGAAGGGGTTGATTAATCAGGGCTCTACACCCATAAAATCCCAAACCCTAAAGAGTAGTTTCCTTTGTATTTTCCATTATCCTACATTATCTTGGCTTCTGAGGGACCAGGCTGCGGAGTACGCTGTCAATGCTGCTCGGCAAGCAACCATGTCCACGCTTGCTAAAGTCTAAACTCCTTACACGGGGTTACGTAGGGGATCATACATAGGGGAGTATTGTAGGGCAAAGAAGGGGGATACGCATGAGGAGTGTAGACCCTAATCCCCAAACCCTAAAACCTAAACTCTAGACTCTAGGGTTATTGAAGGAATTTGAAGAGGAGACTGGGAGCCACCACATTTCTGAATAGCCCTGAAGGCACACAACAATCCACCCCTGGTTTCAAAACCCTAAACCCAGCTACTAAACCCTAAACTTCCTAAGCCTAGAGCCATGCTGACCGGCATGAAATTTGGACCATGCAACGTTGCCGCCTATCTCGTCCAAGCCAAGAAAAGCAGACTCTGGACATGAACCTACTTTTAGGGTTCAGGGTTTAGGGACTAAGTCTTCTGACCCCTAATTCAGAAGCCCTAAATAGTAATCATTGTAGTTTCCAATTTCTTTCACATTTTGACACTAAACCCTGAACCCTAAATTATCTTATAGTAGTTCCCATCTTCTCTTCCAATTTTTACTAAGTCCCATGACCCCTCCAAGCAGGAGCCTTGACTTGAGTTGACTAAGGATAAAGGGACTTCAGTGGGACCCCCAAATAGGGAAACCCAAGAATATAAAGGCAAAACATAGGAATATACCTACCGGGTTCCCTATATCCTATTATATTCCCACTAAATTCTTGGGGTTCCCTGTTCGGGGTTCCCATTAGAACCCTTTTAAGGGGGGAAAGGGAGGCAGATCTTGCCCTAAGGGCCCCAAGGACCCAAATAATGGGGCTTCAGGTCCCAAATATAGGGTTTAGGGTTCAGGGTAAGGGCTTTAGGTCTCAAGTTTAGGATTTAGGGTTTAGGGCAAGGGCTTTAGGCCCCAAGTTTAGGATCTAGGGTTTAGGGTTCGCCCAGCGCCTAGGATTCTCCCACAGCCCAGCCGCGTCAAGCTTGGCTTGGCTTGGAAGTTCGGGGGGGGGGCGGGGTGGTGGGGGATGATTACGGTCCCTGCAGCTGCCGCCATCTTAACCTGTAAAAACGTAGTATTTCGGGAACTCTCCTGCAAAAACAACGCATTCATGTTCGAGAGCGTCCGACCACCAAAGCATCCATGCTCAAGCCATAATGACATTTATGTTTGAGAGTGTCCCATTACTAGATCATCCAGCCCCAAACTATAATAACGTTCATGTTCGAGAGCATCCCATTACCAGACCATCCATGCCCAAGCCATAATCACGTTCGTATTGCAAGTGCATCCAAGTACCAGAAACGCTGAGCCCAGTGGGACGAAGTCTATGTCCTTTCCGGGAGCCCTGATGCAAAAACACCGCGCGTAGCAGGACAAAATGCATGTCACATACAGCTTCTGATCGCGCGCGAACACAGAAAAAAGCCTGACTATTACCGCTGTGCTCCGTTTGCTACACCTTTTTCGACCTGTAAAACGCAGTACTTTTGAACCGGGTCTAAATCTGGTCAGGCACCTTTGCACTTTCTGAGCGTGCCACATAACACTTCTCATTCGCAGTGTGCCAAAACCATGTGTCTTTGCACATTTTGACTCCTAAGACGTGCAGCAGTCTCATCCTCGATCAAGGTTGCGCGCGGAATTTTAGAAGAAAAATCCGCGTAGTCATCACGCTCCGTTCCTTGAGCACACTAACCCCTGCAAGCAAAATACACTGCAAAGCACAGTACTTTATGTAGTTTTCACACTGCATAACACAAAGCCCGCATGGATCTTCCGGAGAGCCCCTTCCGTTGCTTGGTAGGGTTTAGGGTAAGGTTTTTAGGTACCAAATACCATTCAGATAATAGTATCTGGGCCCTAAAGCCTCGTCCTTGGACCCGTACGCTTCCTGTGCATCGCATGATCAAGGTGGTGTAAACATGTGTTTGGGTTCAGGACTAGCAGACTGCCTTTCCGAGGACTCCCCCAAAGGGCACCTTTGCATTGGAAACCCCAGCATTGTTGATAGTTTTCCGTGCAGAATTAGGGGGCCAGTATAGACCCCACTATACTGTAGTCCCTATTCTGGGGACCACCTTAACTTTGGGAGACCCCCATTTGTGGTCTGGAGTAAATGGCCTCAGGCACAGACTGCAGCTTGGAAAGCCACGCGCCGGGCCCTCTGTGCCCTCAAGCCCGGCTTTCTATTGAGGAACTTAACTGAAGTTACAACCGTATGAAATTCCTATATTATCTCAACATAATATGTATGTATCCCTATACAGTTACTTAATCGAAGTGCGGAGGGCCAAGGATCCTTCGCTTGCACCCGGTGTGATCCTTTGTGTGCCGGTTGCATAAGCTCCTCAGTGCCAATTTCTGGGTATCAGACCCCCTGTGAGGCTGTCTTTGAGCCTTGACTAAAGCTTCTGAAGCAGGAAGAGGTGTGTGCGGCTTCGGGTAGAAAATCTGCAAGCAACATTCTGTGGATTGAGACTTGCACTTGAGTCGATATTTGAACTGGTCTTCGACCCTGACAAATGGAGACTCTCAAAGACAATGCAGAGGTCCCAATGGAATTCCTAAGCTGGCCATGTGTTAGCGTTGGTTGTGCATAAGACAAAAAATGAATTCACCCAAAGCATTTTCGTGTTCGAGCTTCTTCAAGAGATTCCGGCCATTCTGATTGGAGGGATATCTAGGGAGGGGGTGGTTGCCAGGACTGGAAAGTGCTGGTTGGCTGGTGGGGCTTTCGCCCCATGAAAAAAGACCACAGTTCCTACTCGTCAAGAAGTGGGTTGCCCCGCGAGTGATGTTACAGGTGCGGCTCAAAATGTTGTCGAGCGCAATCGTCAACGATGCCGAAGGGATCACAACGAATCCTTTTGTTAGACATCAGCGGTCCTTTCCGACGCAATGTCTTTCAAAACCTCATCACTTGGCCTATAAGCCTATGAATTCCTTTCAGTCTCTTCCCATAATACCCATATGACTATATACATCCCTATGATATCCTGATAACCCTGCATATACATATATATATACACGTACGTATATCATATATCCCTACTATATCCCTAAAACGCGATATATCCCTATAGCCCTTAGCAACCCCTAAGCCCTACAACCCTAATCCCTAAACTCTCTAAACCTAAGACCCTAAACCCCCTAAACCTAAAACCCTAAAACCCTGAACCCCCTTAACCTGGAAACCCTCAAACCCGAAACCTCCTAAACCTAAAACCCTAAAACCCCAAACCCATCCAGGTGCTGCGGAGCAAAGTCTCCGACGCGAAGCAGGGCTGGGGCGCGGGGCGGCCCAGGGCCGGTAAAACTGGGAATATATTGGGTTTAGGATTTAGGGAAAGAAAGTGGAAACTACAGGGATTATAGGAATTTTACAGGGGTTATATAGGGATTCTCGGGAATATATTGGGGTGATATGGGGATAATGGCAAAGAAAATGGAAACTACAGCAGCAGAATGGGGTTTGGGGTTTATAGGGTTTAGGGATTCGGGTTTAGGGATCAGGGTTAAATTCGGATTACGGAATAGGGTTGCTGCTATAAGGAATGTAAGCTGAGTTATCATAATATGCATGTGGGTTTTCTAGAGCCATGGGTACCTTTTTTTTTGGGGGGGGGGGGTCCTTAAAAACGGCTATAGTAGTTTGGGATCTATATTGGGGTCCCCCGAGTTTGGGAAATTGCCAAGATGCATTGGCAAAAGCAAAATGGTTCCCTTGTGATGGTAGTTTTTTTATGCTCCAGAACAGCAACCCACTAGAGGTCTTTTCCCTACAGCTTGCAGGTTGTTGTTCAATTTTCAGCTTGCAGTGCTTTTCTCAGGCCCTAAACCCTGAACCCTTATCCCCAGGCCATTTAGTTCCAAAGGGTCTACTGGATAGCTGCAGTTTTGCAGGGGGGCGCGTCCAGCATCTAAGTTGTGGGGCTTGAAGTTTGCTTGAGCTGTAAGAAACTCGGTAATCGGATGCTACGTATTGGGTTGCAGGTTGGTGCTGGGATTATGAAAGTGAGGTCTTTCCATAAGCATGGTGTCTTTGGGAAGGCTTAGTTTAAATCAAGTTTTACGCCCCTGGGACTGACTGGTGATGCGCAAGGAAGGACTTGTTGCCATGCTTGAAGAAGGTGCCAACTGAAGTCAGATCCCGGACCCACTGCTAGCAGGATTGGCGTGAATAATTTTGCAGTCAATTGAGAAGTTCAAAGGCTGATGAGGCTTCTAGCCTCTGGTCAGCGCCGGGGAAAGGACACGAAAACGGAAACTACTAATTAAATTGTTGGAGATGATATTTCTAGGCCTGTCTTCAAAGATTCATTCGTTCATTCATTATCTCTTTAAGGTGTTCATTCGTTCATTCATTCATTCATTCATGCATGGCATGCCTTGCTAACCAAACCTAAGTTCTCCAAAACCTGATCCTAAACCCTGTTCTCCAACCCCCTCTATAATACCAACATAACTTGTACAAGCCCATATAGCCACATGTAAGCCTACATAACCCCTATAAAACCCATATATAACCTCTATATGTCCTCCATACAATCCTGGTGAAGCCGCCGAGGCGTTCCGGCCCAAAGTGACTACGCCTGGAAGGCAGCGATGCAGGCCCTTCCAAGTCCCTTTCTGGGGGTCCCTTTCATAGGAAGTATATGATTTTTTGGTGTGGTTTTCAATAATAAGGACTATAGCATCTTAGGGCTCCCTAGAATAGGGATTATAATTTGTGGGTTCCTAGTATATTTTGGGGTCCATGGTATTTTCTGGCAAGCTTAGGCAAGCGCGATTTCTCTCAGAGCAGCTTGGAATGAAGAATCCGCTACAACACATGAGCTACAGTCTAAACTCATTAAAGGCGGTTGGATAGGAGATTATTTAGAGGAGTAATTATGGGGGTTATGAAGGGGGATACTAGGAGTGTAGACTATAGCGCACATGGCTTCTGCCTCTTCTTCTTCAGCGTGTATCAGGTCCGATGCTGCACCACAGTAGTTGCTGCTAAGCATGCACCCCTAAACCCTAAACCTTAAACCCTAAACCACACACAACTTGAAACTCGCAGCTGTTGCTTGAAGCGCAGGCCATTCGCATGGCGCACTCTCAGCGCCTAGTGGTCGGCACCACAGCCTTGCAGATTGAGAGTGTAAGGTTTAGGGTCCCCCTCAAGTAGATAGAATATGGGGTATAGTATTATTGTTGGGGTTATATAGGGATAATGGAAAAGAAAATGGAAGCTACTATTAAATTACTATACCAGGATCCTCCTAGTACTCTTAATTGGCGTTATATGGCCCCTCATAGTGGGTACTTAAGCCTGAATAGAGAGTAGATGGAGGGTCTAGGTAGGGTCATAGATGATTAGCAGTATGATGATTCACAATTCGTTGCAGGGTACCTCAGATGGACCTCAACATGACGCTGCTAATTGCTTATGCCCCTAGATTCGGGCTTGGGAGGTGGAAGGTGCACCAACTCCCGGCCCCCTGATGAGCAGTTTGCTTCCAACGCAGGTTACTTGGGTGAATTGGGTGCTAGCTGTAACGGCATTCGCTAATGCTTGGTGCGGTAGTGCTGCTCCTCTTCCTGGTACCACCACAGCCACCACCGCCACTATACTTCCCTCGACCGGAACAGTGACTACTAACTGCTGCTGTTGCTGCTGCTTTTTTCTACTCTTGCATACTCTTGCAGGTGATCTCGGTGCGAATTTAAGCATAGATGTCACCCTTAGTGGACTCACTGTCTGGGCAACCGTTCATGGTCCTTGTTGGTGCCGCTAAATAGTACCTTTTGTAGACAGGACTTATGGGAGCTTTCAACTGATGAGTGTTTTGCAACTTGCTTGCATGTACAGCAGGACTTGCTCCGCAAGATGCCGGAGCTTCTTGTTGTTGAGGCCTTGTGTGACTGTCACGGGTTTGGGACAACCCTAAACTCCAGAAGCTAGACCCTTAAAACCAAGACCCTAAACCCTAAACTCCAAAAACAAAACCCTAAACCCTTAAAACAAAGCCCTAAACCCCAAACCCCTAAAACAAAGCCCTAAAGCCTTAACCCTAAAACAAAACCCTAAGCCTAACCCCCTAAAACAAAACCCTAAACAAACCTGCTCCTCCAAGGATCAGCAGCTGGATGTTACTCGAGCTGACCGCCCAAGCCTCAGAGTCGGCATCCTGACAAGTTCTCTAAAAGGAGGGGTCCCAAAATTAGGGTTATCTTGGGTTTAAGGGTTTAGGGTTTAGTTTTTAGGGTTTAGGGTTATGTTAGTATTAGGGTTATATTGGGGTTATATGGAAAATGGACAATAAAATGGAAACTGCTATTTTTTAGGTTTTAGGGATTAGGGACTAGGGATTTAGGGCGTAGCGTTGAAGGTTAAACGGTTTCGGCTTTAGGATTTAGGGTGTAGGAAGGACATATTATATGGTGTTTTTCTCAAAAAGTTAGGGCAGGGCCCCCTTTTGGTACCCCTACATATGAGTTGGCGCAACATAATTTGTGCTCAAAAGGGGCCCGTGTTTTTTTTAAGAATAACCGAAAAGAAGTGCTGTGACTTACCATGCTGGAAAAGGGCGCGCTTAAGCTTTTAGGGGTTCAGGGTGGTTTTAGGGTTCGTCACGAGCAGGATGGACATGGGATTCTAGGCTTGGTAGGTGTGATTGCAAAACGATACCGCACTCACCAAAACTGCTAACATCAATAGAAACCGCAAAACCCTGAAACACGATGGCGCGCCTTAACAGCTTTCCAAAGACCACTTGCCCAAACCAGACATGAAAGCTGTACATCACCTGGTAGTACTCTTTGCCCGCACTCACTGCTCGCACGTTGTTCCTGTAGATTTGATTCTGCGCTCGCGGGCAGACCATGATGGGATTTGGCGTGTCGGCTGAGTGGTGGAAAGCAACCATTATGCATGTGTTCTTGCATCGCCCATCTTGGATTTGGCTCTGTCGCGCGCATAACTGCGTAGGGAACGCTCCTCGAAATTCTCAGCATGCTTCAGACAGCGGTGCAGGTGCTGGCGAGCTGCCAGATAGTATCCTTTTTTGTTGATCGGCATCGCAACCTGCAGAGTTACTCTGACTTTACGTATGCTGCGGAGTCATTCCAGTTGCGTCCTGCATGGTACGTTACACATTGCCATGCTGCAACCACTATATCCAAGCTGTTTGTCGACGCTATTGTGAGCAGATGCAGCTGCGCAGGGCCCAAGTGAATTTCAACCGCTGGCAAGCAGCTGCTACGATACAGCCATTCATCCGCGGCTGTCTGACTAGGGCCCGGGTCTCCTTCGCGATGGCTAGTCGGTTAGTTCTCCAAGCAGGCACGGGCGGATGGCCAGGTTTGCCCGCGGTCCAGTCGCAGTGAGGCGGCAAGTCAGGATACAACGCTGTGCGAAGGTACACGTTGTGGCTGGCACGCGGCCAGGGTGTGGTGCAGTGCTTCGATTTTTACTGTGACGGCTGCTAGGTTTTTGGAGTGATGGAGCAAGGAGTCTCCGTCAGCCAGCGAGTTCGATCGTTCCGGAGATGTTTCCGAAGTTTTTGCGCTCAGTGTGCTACAGCTCTCGGGTCGTCAGCGCACTCGTAAGACTCCATAGCATCTGCACGGTGCATCGCGACAGTATCGGGACCTGAAGCCGGACAATGTGATCATTTTGCCAACAGGCGATGGCTCTCATTGCTTTAAGCTCATCGTGCGTCTCTTCAATCGGACGTTTCTCCGGGCGAGCTAGCACTGAGCGCTATGCTGCGCCGGAAATCAAACACGACACACGCGACAGCAGTGGATCTGTTTTCAGTTGGCGTGGTGTCCCGAGAGCTTTGTATGTTCGCCCCAGTGGAGAAACGTTGGCATCAGTATTCGGGTTCCCGTTTCACGTCGCTGCTTACGAGCCGGCGCGCGACCGGATGCTCAAGGTGCTGCCTAGCAAGTCTTGCGATTCGCATGTTCACAGCTTCATACAAGTACTACGTTCAACAGGTGCTGGATACTGGATCTTTTTTCTGATCTTACAGTCGCGCAACTCTGCGTGCGTTCTCCGTGTAGTTTGACCATGCTTGGAAGCACGCCAGCAATTCCAAAAATTCCTGTTGGAGGTGTCATGGTGGAGCTTCCGCCGCTCGAGGAAGTCCCGCATTCGGCTGCTGCGTACTGAATCAAGGATGCCATGGTTTGTGTATGCAGCATAGTTTCGGCTGCGGCCATTTTCCATCATGGTAAAAAAGGTGCTAATTTTTTGATTTTGCGTGAAACATGGGCTGTCATTGTGGTGACAGGTCAAAATCCCTACGCAATCATCCTAGCCGTAGCTGGGAGTCTCGCCCCCCGCATGATGTTGTTGGCAGTGGCTATGGGTCTGCTGGTGACGCTCGCAAGTCAGCTAGCTTGTTTTCGGCCTGGCATGTGTGACGGACTGTGGAACCAGCCCCAACTGCACACGGATGCTTTGTGGCTGCGCATGCGTGGCAGGGAGAAGGTCAGAACATCTTTGGCGTGCCCGCTTGTATTCCGGCTCAACCCACTGAGGCGGCATATCAGGACCCAATAAGGTATTGTCTAGCAAGTATGGGTACGAGGGTATACCTTGCCCCTGATTCCTGCATATATCGTAGCTTAGGTTGCTGTGAAAGGTTTAAAGGCTTAAAGAGGTTCAGCGGTTTAAAGGTTTAATGGGTTTCCACATGGGGCAAGGCTCAAAGGTTTAAAAGTTCAAATGTTTAAAGGCTAAATGGTGCATACAAAGGTGTTAATGGCTGAGTGGTCCAAAGTTTTAATTGTATATTCCATTTGTTTCGAAACAGCCCTCAGGCTTCGAGACATATATCTGAATCCCTTCATTCAGTCACCGTGTATTTTAATAGCTTATAAACAGTTAATTTGAATGTTATAAGGACATGCGCGAAAATTAGTCGGGAAAACCAATGGTTGCCCCACATGGAGATCCGTTAAAATATTCCATATTACGTAATGGTCTCGCCCATACAACCCACCTAACTTTACAATGTGTGGACTTTCGACTCGGCCACGTACCTCGACCCAAGTGCGTTTACATACAAATTATTTCATTTGTTGACTGTACATGTTTGTGTGGGATAGGTCAGAGCATCCTTAAAATTTTCAAAGGTGCTTTCGTTCTAGAACTGAACCCGTGTTCTAGAGTACATGTTTTGTTGAGCTTATCCAGCTTTGCCGGCACTCGTACAATATCAATAGGGCTGCCCTTGTTTTTGTTCTGAAGTGAAAGCAGGCCCCTCTTCTGAAAAACACAGGTTTGATTCTACGTGGGGCCTTATACATAACACATTGTACAAAACAAAGAACAATTCCTTGAAATGAAAAGAGGTGTGTTTAGATTAAAAGCACAACGTCTTCTCATATGAGAAGAGAGCTCAAGCTCCAGCTTGGTCTATTGAATTTCTATGGAATCAACGTGGGAAACGACGTCTAATCGTTTGTAGGAACAGAGGTTTGGTTCTACCGATAGCCAAATTAGTGACTTGTTGTTTACAGCGGGCGTTTAATAGGTGTTGCGCTCCTGGGCTCCTGTTCTCCTCA
>CAJNIZ010003553.1:0-12034 GCA_905231905.1 Symbiodinium pilosum | reverse complement strand
AAAAAAAAAAAAAAAAAAAAGGAGTAAAAGGCCAAGGGTTTGAGCCTTTTTCCTCAAACTTGAGACGTGTCTCTGTTGGGGTCGAAATTGTAAACAGGTTCGCAATAGAGCGAACTTTTGGCTGAACGGATGAATAATAGTGGGTACGGAATCAAATTTGCCGAAATTTGATTGTGCGACCCGAACGATGTAGAATCCTGTGCTTGTTTGGGGGAGGGCGGGCTTAGTATTAGGAACCCAGCTTTAAAAGATAATGCTGGACGTGTTGAGATGGTTTTTAATTTGCGAAAAACTCATTTTCAGACTCTTTGGCTGCTAAGACTATGGAGAACGAGCATACCAAAAATTGAATTCCTTTTACCCACATTGTAGCGAATGGGATTCCCTATAGAAATTTCGTTTTATAGAAGCATAATCAAGTATATAAAGCACTCTAGGGGATGTGTAAACCCTATTGATATTAGTAAACCCTACTTGCTTTGTTTTGACAAAAAGTTACGAGATGTGGGGAGGGGGTATGGGTACGTATGTACGCTCCGCGGACTTTGGGTATACGCACACACATATGTATAGGATAAACTATAAATATACGCTCTGGGGAACATTATCCTCCGAGGGCACGAAATACAAGGGGGGGGGGCATACCGTCCCGCCCGTAAATATATTCTTGCCGAGCATCCCATTGAGGGACCAATTCCCTAAGGTCACCAGGTAGGCTTGGCTGTGAACCAGCTCGTGGACAACATCCAAGATGCTGTGGAGCAGCCACTGGGCTGGATCAAGGCTTAGGGTTTAGGGTTCGGATTTCAGGGTTAAAACCATGTTCCTGGCTCTTAAACTTTGCACCTTCATTGCGAGAGAACGCTCGTCAAGGGAGAACCTCGGGGTAGTATGGGGGAAACCCATGACATTCAGGTTGAGAACTTACATTTTGTGGCATGTCCCTATTTGTCCACAGTGTGTTCCAGTCATACGGCCTTGCAGAACATCTCTGCGTGCGATTGTGGTTTGTAACTTAAACCCCAAACCCTAAGTGTCTCTGCGGAAGCCTGGACCTTGGCCCCAGAGTTCTGCTTTTCCTATACTGAGGGAAGACATGATACAAAAGGGGCCTCTCTGGCATGCTTTCCGGAGCTCAGATGTTTCGAAGTGGATGCTGGGTATTTGGGGCATTGGGTAACTTGTTGCGTATGGTGGATTACCAGGTGCATCGATGTGCGTCGGGGAAGAAGGGCAGCCATACAGAGGCTCAGTGTCAGGGCGTGTGCTTGCAGACTTGCCTTCTTGGCTTCTGAGCATAGCCGGGCCCCGAGAGCTTCACATTTAAAGTAAACTGTGCACTTTTACCACAACTTGGACCCCAAAGGTAGGTCAAATAGCCCAAAGCCCATAAAAAAAAGACAAAAAGGCAATTGTTCTACACACTTTTGGGGTTCAGGAAGAGCTTTCCTTCTTTGAGATCGGTTGCTGCCTAGATCCTCCGTCAAAAGTTGATTCGCAAGTGCCAGGATGGCGGTTGAAGCCGTGAAGAGAAGCCGGGACGCCTGTTTAGGGTTTAGGGTTTCAGATCTGGTCCCCAGCTACAGCCAGAACTCAAATCAGCGAAGTGGAGAGCATCCGCGGAGGGTTCTATCGAAAGAGTTGAGTTGTTTCTTTCTTGGAGTATCGAGGATGTAGTTTTCCCTAAATAAGGGGACCCCAATATAGATCCTGAACATACTCTAACCCTCATTATGGGGACACCCAAAAAGGTATCCTTGACACTTTTTTTTTCTGAGACAAGCGTGTGCCCAGGCGTGGCGATGGTGCAGGATCTCCAGGACAAGGTGGAGGATCGCCTGACCCCTAAACCCTAAACCCTACCGTTTAGTTTCCTTCTCAATCATTTTTTGTCATTATTATAGTAAACCCCTAAGGAATGATCAAGCCTACTCTTTCTATTATAGGTGAAACGGGATTTCAGTGACAGAGGGGTTCAGGAAGATCTCCTTTAAGCCTGCTTCGCTCCTTGGTGGGGTGAGAGCGTGGTAGGTCTGGTGCTAGTGTCGCGGTGTAGGTTTTAAGGTTACCCTTATTAGGGTGCGCTGCAGACGCGAGTGAACTAGATGAATCAGCAGCCAAGCCACGGCTCGGCAGGAGGATTTCGACAAGCTGGAGAAGGACGAGGGTGAACTTGTGGATGATTGGCAGTTGGGTTTAGGGATTTGGATTTAGGGTATGGAATCCATGAAGGTGGTTGATCTGTTCCAATCGCCTTTAACTTCTGTCAGATGCTGAGCAAATTGAAATTTCCCAATTTGGGGACAAAACATCAACCCCCCTAACAAGGAAGCCTCATCATAGGGACCCCCCAAAAGAACCCCCGATTTTTGGAAACCCCTTAAATGACCTAAATCTTGCACACCTCCCATATGATATCTCTACACCCTAGACTAAAACCTAAAAAGCAGCTTCCAGTTTCTCTTCCATTACCTCTATCGCCCCATATTACCCCATTGAGCCCTACATAACCCTATAGAACCTCTTACAAACCCCAGAATTCCAGTTATGAATTCGTCTGGAGGAGCAGAACCTGCTCGAAGCGGAGCTCCAGGCAAGAAAATGCATTTGACCCTTGAGCCGGCTTGCATGAAGCGAACGTTATCTAAAGCTATTGTTACTGCCTATATTGTTCTTTAGTAGTAATACCGTGACAATGTTCTTCCTGGAATTAGACATCATTGTGAATGACAGTTCTTATTTTATGATTTTCAACGAGATGTTATCCTAATTATTACTGTTATTGTTATTACTATTTGTTTTGCTTTTCTTTTCTTATGTTATGACTACGACGATTAGTATTATTAGTCGTAGCCTTGCCAGTAGTAGTAGTACTACTACCATTAGTACCATTTCTGTTTCAGGAGGCGCAGAAGTACCCCCTATACCCAAGCCGGGACTACGTGGCTGGAAGCCCGGCAGAGACTTTGCCTTGCGGAGGGTGTAGGGGGACAAGGCCCGAGATTTTTTGCCAATAGTCTAGAGATTCAGGAATTCATGTGGTAGTTTATGTAGATGGGGGGGCCCGATGCAGAGCCCAATCTAGTGCAGCCCTTCTCATGGGAACCCCTCATTGTTGGAAACCTCCAAATCTATTGCTTAGTCGTACTCAACATAATCGTAGTAAAGAAACAATACTAGCAATGGCAACAATACAAAAGTGGTACAACTGCGAATTCATTCGAGCATTTTTGAGCTATAGGCTAACCTTCGAGCATCCCCCTGAATAAGCCTTACACTACTCCCCTATATAAGCCCCCGTACAGAGTTTCTACCCTAAACCCTGTATATATACATATATACAAGCCCTTTTGAACGATTTTTAAAGAGTTTAGACCCTAACCTTAAACCCTAAGCCATATATCTGTATATATATATATGTATATTATACTCCCCTATTCCCCCCTCCCCCTCTAAGGACTTAGCTTGTGTCCATGTCAAGCTGGTGTCTGAGGTTGCCGCCGTGCCGGAGCCGGGTGATCTTGCCCCGCCTGAGGTGCCGCCTACATGGGGGGCAATATATGGGTTTAGGGGTTTAGGGTTTAGGGGTTTAGGGGTTTAGGGTTAAGGGTTTAGGGTTTAGAGGTAATATGGGGCTTATGTAGGGTTAATATAGGGGTTATCTAGGGTTAAGTAGGGGTTATAAAGGAGTGATGTAGGGATTATATAGGGGTTGTATAGGGATTATATGGGCGGTTATATAGGTATAATGTAAAAAGAAATTGGAAACTACTATTTAGGGTTTAGGGCGTAATTAGGGTTTTGTCAATAGCAGGGGTACCATTTTCAGGGTCCCCATATGCAACAAGGATCTCAGTATTACTGGGGTTTTTATCGGTGTATGGTAGCTTATAGCACGAACCCAGACCCTCAAAGTACGGGCCATATAACCCCGATGAAGGACGCTAGGAGGGTCCTGGAACATGCTCTGTTGTTATTCATCCTCTTCTTCAAAGACATTGACGAGCCCAGGGGCGCTGAACAAGCTCAAGGCCAATCGAAAGACCTCAATAGTTTGTGCTTCTGATAATTGTTAATCTTGTTGCTGTTTTCCGTTCTCTGTTTGCAAGCATTCTCCTTTTGCAAATACTTTCTAGTGTGATATCTTATAATGCTGCCATGGTTATTGTTACTATTGTTAGCATCCTTCAATTATTAGTACTGCTACTACGGTGGATACGAAGAATCCTGCATGCCCTTAGGTACCTTAAACCTTGGGAATTATGGTACTATAGTATACTAGCCTTTTAGGGGTATTCTTTGGACCCTTATGGGTACATAGAGGGTATATAAAGGGTACATAAGGATCCCAGGGTAAAGGGCCCATACTGGGACTTTGGGGTGCGGGTTCCAGGCTTGGGCTTGGTCCAGCCAGGAACCCTTTAGCCGTTAGCCGTTAGCCCTAAACCCTAAATCCTAAACCCTGAACCCTAAACCCTGAACCCAAACCTTTTTGACACAGGGATTCCGTGTCCTGCCTTCCCAGCATGTGAGCGTGACTCGTCTTCATGGCAAGTGCGGCTAGAATTACTGGCTTTGCAAGCTAAGAAGCATGTCGGTGCGGATTGTAATATGAAGAGCTCACGGATAGATCTCCTCGATGCTATCGAGATCCAAATCCCTCAAGCACTCCAACAGCAGACGCCTTGGCGCTTGTAGAATCCGATGACATGCTGGGGACAAAAAATACATGATTGGAAAGTCAGCTTATGCCTTTGAAGCCGAAACCCTAAAATCTAAACCTTGGGGCCTTAAAACCTAAACCCTACACCCTACACCCTAATCATTTGGCACAGACCATCATTGGCACGATGGACACTGAAGTGCCCAAGGCCGCCAGACTGAGTACGGTTGAAAGCGGTGGTAGTCTGTGTATAAAGGACAGTATCAGCATCACTCATGCAGCAGCTGCACTTGTGATCAACCGGATTAGTTGATTGGTAGTGATGAGCTAATGGCAAGTTGTTCTTTATCAGTTTCATTCCGTTTTTCGCGGTTGCTGTTTGTCTGGTTAGATCTGTTCCAATCCCTTTTAATTTCATTCCATGCTCTAGACCTTGCTCATATGCGATGTGGAGTCTCAGCCGTGAGTGGCTGATTGGAGGGAGGCAATAGTGAGGAAGTACCAAAGCAACGCCACGCGAACGCAGTATCCCCTTGTTGGACTTGTTGTTTAGGCCGTTGGAGCGACATGTTGTTTACAAGTCAGTGGCAATGAAACGCAGAAGATAACACAGACAAATCAAGGTCTCGTCTCGGGTTGATTTGTTTGGGTAGTTTGCTGTCTGGCTGCAAGATACGGATGATTCAAGAGTTGCATGCGCATGTGTGTGTCTTGCGTGCCTCCAAAGCCCCTTGAGTTGAATGTTGAAAGACTCACTCAAAAGCATAGTGCTTCTTCGCGCCTTGTCCAAAATGTGCGGCACCAGCACAGATATTTGAGCACCCATTCTCTCCCCCCTGTTCGGGGAATCGCTTGAAAACACCCTTCCCCCAAGCCCTGGCATTTCCTCTTGGCTTCCCAATGAGGGCGAAGAGACGTCACAAGTGGCCTACAAGATGTGAGGTCGACCCAAGCATTTTTTGGTTTGTCTTGTGGTGATGGTGATTACTCTCTTGCTACAGTAGTGCTGCCATGGGTGTTGGACTTTTGCGTTCATTTGTTCCGTTCCTCTGCTGAACGTTAATCCAATAGCTGTTTCTCATAGGTCCCAACATGCATTCTTTGGAGCTAACGTATGTGACAATGTGATGCTGTGCTGGCATTGACGGGTACAGTCGCCTTTTAAGAAGAGAGCTGGTATTTTTTATGAATAGGAGGACACCAGTATAAAAGACCCCAATACTAGAGTCCTTATTATGGGGACTCCAAAAAGGTACCCCTAATCTTGGGAAACCCCAGTTACCCAAATTGTTGATTCGTTCAACAGAGTCTGATGCTGCGAATGACTCCAAGGTTCGATTCTTGAACTCAATAAAAGGTTGTTGGCAACCCCAACCCCGAAATTAGGACCCTATGATTATCATATGGTAGCTCTTCACATGAGTATAGTCTGAACTCCTTGAATTACATAAGGTTTTCTAGGGGGTATTATAGGGGTTATTGAGGGGGATACCAGGAGTTAAGACTATAGCTCATATGTGCTTTGCTGAGGCATATTCTTCTGCTTTAGCCGGCATGCGTTCAAGATTAACTAGCACAACTCAAGTGGATGTTGGGACCAAGCAATTCTGAGATGGGTGGACACCAGATCAACAAAATTCAAAACCTACAGACAATTGAGACTTTCAATGACTCAGAGTATACAAGCTTTAGCATTTCCAGTATGTGATCCTAAACAATCCTAAGCCCGAAAGCGGGGAATGCCCTCTTCCTCCCTAAGGAGCCTCGGGATTTTGGAGTACAAAGGGAGGGTGTGGTCCCTATTACCGATCGTATAATGGATTCCCTGTAAAGGTTTGGGGTTTAGGGTTTGGAGTATATGGGGAAGAGAAAATGGAAAATGAAATGAAAGCTGGGTTATAAAGGGGCTAGAAAGCGATCCAAGTATATTAATGATACCTACATTGGGCCCTAAATTTGTAGATATTAGCATTGGGCTATTTGGATCCCTAGTGGCTTTGTTGATAGGCTAGTTGCTTGCAGGCTGCGGAGCGACTCTCTGAACGCTCTTATGTCTGCGCACGGGAGCGCGCTGCTCCCGCACAATTACTGACAATACGACACAGTGTGCACTGCATCTATGCGGTTTCCAAAAACAGGGGCCGCCCGTTGTTGGGTGTTCCGAAAAGAACGACCCAAATTTGGAAACTTCCATATGTAACATGTAGCCCGAGCCTCCAGGAAAGTTTGGTGGGTTTCTAAGAAGCGAGATAGAGTCCTATTTGGTAGTTTCCCAAAAAGGGGGACCCCAATATGGACCCCCAAATACTTTAATCCTTATAATTGGGACCCCCAGAAAGGGGTACCCTGAATTTTGGGAAACACCCCATTTAGTACATATGATGCTGTCCTGAAAAAAGGCTTAACCTATGCAGTGGTTGAAGCTCGTCCGACTACAGGAGTGACACCAGCAAGAGTATCTTACTGGGGGGTTAGTAGGGAATACGGGAGTATTCTATGAGGATTATATTCCCTTACTCCCTGCTAAGCACCAAAAATAAGGTATTAGCATGGATTGTGTCGTCGAGGCGTCGCTTAGATCTGCGCAGGCCTTGCGCGGAAAATGAATCTGCCCGGCAGCGTCGGTTTCAAGTCTCTTTCGCTCCTTGTTTTGATCGTTGCAGCTTCATTTTACTAGTCATAATAATAATAGTAGTAATAACAACAGTAATAGTAATAATATTGCATTTTGTGCAATGCCTTTGCACGGAGCCTTTCTCCAAATCTAAGTTTGAAGCTGCGCTTTGTCACTTGCCGTGCTGTGTTGAAAGCTTTCAATGCAGGAACAATGTCATAACAAACCCTAAACCCTAAGCCCTAACGAGTTGGAGGGTTCTATGATCAAAGAAGATCCCGTCAAGCGGAACCTACCTCAGCATTTGAAGACTCGATCCCACCCAACCTTAAATAGGGCCTATATAGGGTTTATAGGATTTAGGTTTTAGGGTTCATAGGGTTTAGGGTCCATATAGCGGTTAGATACGGAGTCTAGAGAAATTATCTAGGGACTATGGGGATTATATATTGATTACATGGGGTTAAGAGAGGGATAGTAGAGGGATGAGGATGGCCACCAATATGAGTAGCATAGACCTAGAACTACCTTCTACTCAGGCCTGAGTACCCGCCTGAGCTCCAAAAGTATGTAAAATAATTGCTTTTGGGCTATTATGGGTGTGTTGAGCTGTTAAAAAAATTCTTTTCTTGGGGTCCAGGCACTATTAGGGGACCTTATAACCCGAAATAAGGGTATTAGGATGGTCCTGGAAGAAGCCCTGTCCAGGCACGTCTTCCTTGCTCCTTCATATGATTGAGGTTTCATGGACCCCCGAAGTATGCAGAAAAATACACATTTGGACAATTTTTGTGTGTTTTGGACTATTATTTTACTACTTTTGTGGTTTAGATTCTACTTTCTTATGTTGCACAGAATACAAGCAAAACGGTCCCCTAGGTACAGCGAAGCCGCCATGCTCCTAATCCAAGTCATCTTTGAGCCTGAATAATCGCCTCCATTTCATCTTCAGCGTTTAGGGTTTAGTTTCTTTTCTGGTTGATTCTCCATGTTTGGATAGTTTACCCCTAATCCCTATGTAACCCCTGTAGAATCCTGTAGAACCCAGTTTGTATGTCATGTTTCTTTGCTTTTCGATTTGGTTGGTCATTATTCCCACACAGCTCCCTGATATTATATGGCCCCTCTATAGTCCCTCTATAGCCGCTATAAAATCCCTATATATCCCTGATAGCTGCGATTCTGGCAGGCAGAGCTTTCGTCCATCGGGTCCAGCATACAAACGGCATTCCAGGTGCGCCATATCCGGTTTAGGGCGGCTTAGGGACCAAGTACCCGGTACCCCTAATTTTGGGAAACCCTAAACCCTATATCCCCATAGAACCCCTATTTAGCCCCTATAACCTCTTTAAGGGTACCCCTAATTCGAGAATTAGACACTTGGATCTTTGGTAATAGTAGTACTCGTGCAAGTTTCGGCGTTGCTGGCAAGTTGTGGTAGTTTCATGTAGTTTCCCTACATAGGGGGGCAACTGAAAGGAGACCCCTAAATACTATAATCCTTGTTTTGGGGTCAGGGGAAACCCACGTTGTACGGGTTCAGCATGCCCTGATTGGCAGTAAGAGCCGCCAGCATGTCGTGCCTTTCTGAATCGTTTGATAGTTGGAATTGAAAATTGTGATTGCAAAAATGCCTAGGAAACGTCCAGCCCAGCTTTTATCATAGGTGGTTGGATGCAAATTGCCTACCATTCGGATGCGATCTCGTTCTGGAATGCCCCACTGCACCACAAGGTGGCAATCCCTGCATCGATTCTGCCAAGCCCTCTTGCGTCTCAGGAGTTGGCGCAGCTGCCTGGAGGCTTGCGAAGGGCTGGTAAGATTTCAGCCGCTTCTTGCGCAGTTCAAAGGTTCAGCTACCCAGGCCCTGACGAGAAAGATCTGCAGCCTACGAATGACAGTCAGCAAACCGGTAGAGGCTTTGAGTCAGCAGCGGCTGCAGTAATCCTACTGTTGGCAGTGCTGGTAAGCATGATAACTACTGATGCAGAACAGGAGACACACCCCGCTGGAGTTGTGAGGGCGGCATGCTGGCTGATCAAGTCACGACATTCTCTGACCGCATTTCGGCTCAAAGCGCAATCTGCAAAGAGGCATCTAGCCTGCTGAGTGTAAGCATTCCCCCCCCACAGCTGCGTGGCGGCATCCAGTCGTTTGAAGAAGCAACATTGCCGATACAACAGATTAGCAAAAAATATCCTTGGGTCCTCACTCAAGTGGTTCCATTGCAGAAATGCAAGATCGAAACATGTGTACTTATCCGTGGTTTTTATTTCATCTGGGCGGAGAAGCCCTGATGCTGGCCTCATTTGGGTGGTGTGAGTGTCGTGTCGGGTGTGGGTGTGAGGGTGCAGGTTGCCCGAGAAGACTCGCGTTAATGATTTGTTCGCCAGACTCGGTTTGCATATTGCCGGGTCCCGCTGAGTCTCACATGTGTTGGTGACGCCGAGTGTGCTCAATTTTTGACATTTTATAAAGTCCGGAAAAAGTCGATTTTTTGAGGATGTCTCGAGCGAGAGCGCGATTTTTGAACATCAGCACCGCGACCAATTCGGAACAGACCCCCCCTAGCAAGACTACTTTAAAGGCGATGCTCTGTATTTTTTAGATCGATGTTCGATAAAAATACGTCGATTTCTTGAGGACGTCTCGAGCGAGAGCGCGATTTTCAAGCCAACATGAGCGCGTCCAAAATGTTTGCGCGACGGAAGAGCACGCTGCGGGTGCCGGGCGACGCACTAAAAAGTTAGAGCCCTACAATGAATGTAGGGAATAATCTTTCACCAAGGGGCTTTGGACTGCTCAGGCCGGCGAATGCTCATGACCCCGGTCCGACCAGTACCGACCACTACCGACCACTATGGATATTGGGTTGAGGTCTTCCTAAGGGTCTTTCGGTGGTTCCATGGGTGGGTATAGATTGTTATGGTTTGGGTGAAAGGGGGGTGGTGCATCATCAGAAAATGGAATTGGTCTCCACTAACTTAATTAAACCCAGCTTCCATTCAGTTGTTGGTCTTTAGAGTCTGAGGTTTAGCGTTTAGGGTCCATCCGATTCGCCAGTATCAGGGTCATATATCCCCAATTACCCTCCAAAGCCTGCTGTAGTTTCCACAGCAATTTCCGTGGGATTTTCCATGAGCTTCTCCATTCTTATAGTAGCTCCATATGGCCGGACATGATCCCCATATAAGCTACCGTCAATCTCAGGCTTATCCCTGAGCAGTGGACACAGAGGTCCCTCTTGTAGTTTAGTATAGTCCCTAAGATAGTCCCCACTTCCATAAATTACCTTGGAAAATATTGACTGTAGCTCATGTAATCAATAGAAAATTTGTTAAACCCTAAACCCCTACACAACCCTAAGCCCTAAAATCTGATCTGTGAACTCCCAGGCCTTGCTTGAATCGCCATGTTGGACCTGATCACGATCATCTCCGCGGCAGGATTGCAGCAAGAGCTGAAGCTTGGTAGTTCAGAGTTGAGGGGTTTGGGGTTCGGGGAATATAGGGTTTAGGGTTTAAGGATTAGGGTTTAGGGATTGGGGTTTGGGGTTTAGGGATTAGGGTTCAGCGATGAGGGTTTAGAGTTTGGGGGTGCAAGCATCTCTGTGGGGTTTACTCAGGGGTTAAGGCTTTATAGTCCGGGGTTTGGGTTTATAAGGGTTTTTTTTCTTAATGATTTAGACGTTTAGGGCTTCGGGTTTAGATTTAATAGGGTTTGCTATTGTTTGGATTTAGTGACTTAGGGTATGGGGTTCAGGGTTTGCGGATTGGAGTTCACAGGGTTTACCGTTGTTTGGGCTTAGGGTTTGGGGAGTGCAGGGTTTGCTATTGTTCGGGTTGAGGGTTTCGGGTCTGGGGCTTATGGGCTTTACTATTGTCCAGGGGCGTAGGGGTAGGGTTTGGGGTTTGTGTTGTAGGCAGTACTTGTTTTCTTTATTATTACAAGCAATGCTCACCAATATTTGTTGTTATCAGTTGCCGTGTTTGACAGTATAAATTGTGTTACCGGCTTTCTGCACAGCGTGTGCCACAACTGTAACGAACTTCAGAAAATTAATCTGCCTTGATTCTCATTGCTACTCTGCCTGTTACTATTACTGTGTTCATTGTCATTCTTTCTGTGGTTATTTGCGAGTAGCTAAATGTTCCTGCGCAGCATCAGTTCTCAGCATGTGGCTCATCATGAAACCTTATGCTGTGCTGTGGTGTCACGCCTTCTTGGTTCATGCAGCTTGTTCGTTGACTAGAGTGCTTTGAAATGACCCTGCAATTCTTTGCAATGTCCAAGGAAGGCTGCGAACGGAGACAAGAGCCTGGTGATTCATGAGGACTGCCAGATCTACGCGAGCAGCCGTGATTTTGCATGTTTTGAGAGGTAGAGAGCCGCGCGAGCAGGATTGATGCATACTTTAAGCCCTTTTCTCGCTGAAGCTACATAAGTTAGCGCTCGTTGAGTATGTTTTAGGAGGACCCCCCCCCTCTGTAATAGTGGTATACTAGCAATATAAGAAGACCATAATAATGTAATCCCAAGTATCCTAAACCCTAAACCCAATTATCCCTTATAGTGACTATTGAAGGATGGGGGGAGTCCACCTAAAGTTTGTCTCGTATCTGTCATGGCTTGGTTCTTGTAACATGAGCCCTGGTGTATAAGTGAGACCTGAACCCTAAAAGTATGTAAAATATTGCCTTTTGGGCTATTTTTTTTTTGGCTTTGGGGCAAGTATTTTGCCCACTTTTGGGGTCCAG
>CAJNIZ010003552.1:0-23363 GCA_905231905.1 Symbiodinium pilosum | reverse complement strand
GGAATATATAAGGACCTTAATATAATTACCACTACTTCTTGTGGTAACTATTAGTGGGTGGGGGCCTAACCTGATATCAACCTCCCTAGACCCCTAAACCCTAAACCCCAAACCCCTAAACCCTAGACTTTAAACCCCCAAACCCCAAACCCTACACCCCTAAACCCGAGGATGGTGATTCTTGTTGCGACTGCGTTGGCCGGCACTGCAATTCTGGAGTTCGCGAAGCGATGCAGGTCTACAGCCGCCCCTGAGCCTGGGTTGATATTGAACTTTAGTAGGGATTTAGGGTTTAGGGATATATAGGGTTATATATGGGAATTTAGGGGTTATATAGGGATACTTGAAAAGAAAATGGAAACTACTATTTATGGTTTAGGGATTTACGGTTTAGGGGTTTAGGTTTTGGGGTTTAGGGATTAGGTCTAGGGATCAGGTTTAGGGTTAGGGCTTAGGATTTAGGGATCTAGGCTTACGGGTTCAGGGTTCAGATGTTAGGGCTAAGGAACTTGCGTATAGGATGGTTTAGGGATGCGGATGTAGGAATTAGGGTGTAGGGTTTAGGGTTCAGGGATCCGGGATTATGGTAGGAAGGTTTTGGGATCAGGATTCCGAGACTTGGTCCCAGGGTTTAAGGTTTACCCATGTTTTCCTGGGAGTGCAGGTTTGAGGCTTCCTTTGAAGCTAGCTAGGGTTTAGGGTTTAGGGTGTAGGGTTTAAAAGCCTTATTCAAGCTACAGAACAACAGCCGGTCGGTCATGTTTAGCAGTATTGTAGACCCATGATTAATAAGCCCCCTCCTTTTAAGGGCCCGAAAAATTGGATCCCTATTGTAATCCTTATTAAAGAGGGTTTATTAGTCAGGGGTCTACATTACCCAAAGAAAATCCCAGGATGAGCCAGTTCAGCAACAGCAGCAGGAGCAGAGTATCATCTACGGGCAGCGTTCGTTAGAAGATCAGGTGGGACTTGATCAAAATCGTTCTTTGGAGTGTGGTATCGGAAACCCACATCATGAAGCCCAAAACTTAGACCCTAACCTACACTTTTAAGCCACAAGTCCTCCTAAACTCTATAACTCCTGAACCTTAATCTCTCCGTACATCGGAGAAAATGCATGGCATCCAGCAGGGGCACCTGTGGGGTTAAGGGTTAGGGTTCAGGGTTTAGGATTTATGGCTTAGAAGAACCCATGCTACGCCCCAGAGGGGAGATAGGCTTGCAAGCGGGTATCTTGTAGATATAGTCCCCCTTAAGTGGATAAAATATGGCCTTGGGTATATTATAACAAGATCCCTACATATCCCATATTCTATCTACTTAAGGGGGACTATATCCTGACTATGTGTTGCTACCATATCTAGAATCCCGGGAGCTCTTAACCCTGCACCTGAAAGCGCTACGCTCGCAAACCTAAACCTAAGCCGCTAAACCCTTTAGGGTTTAGGGTTTAGGGTTTAAGCCTTACTGTAAAACCTCCAAGCACTTAAACCCCTAAACCCCTTAAGTCCTAAACCCCAACGAACATTTCTCTTTTTTTTTAGAGCGAGGAAAGCCTTCAGCTTATGAACTCGAACACTCAGAGTCAAATCAGAGACAGAAACGACAAGCAGGCGGGAGGGTTTTTCGCTTGTGTGTAGGTTTGTAGGCTATGTACTTAGGATTTTAGGTTTAGGGTTTAGGGTTCAGGTTTCCGGGTGAGAGTTGCAGGTAAAGGGAGTTTGTAAAGTACCCCTGTCGAACCATGGAGGAGCCTCCATAATCCTGCTGTAACCCCACATCTCCCGAGGGTCCCTCCGGTTTATGGTTTAGGGTTTTAACCCTGAACCTTTAACCGTTAATGAACCCCTAAACCCTAAACCCCTTTTCAAAATCCACAGGTGGCACAACGATGCCTAGTTGGAGTGGTCGTGCTGTCTACGTGTCTTGGCGTCTGTTGAATCAGCAGATGCAACAACCACACTGCAACAGCACATGAGCCGTGATCTAATCTCCTTAAAGGGGGTTATACAGGGGATTGTATACAGGAGTATGATAGGGGTTAGCAGGGGGGATACTGGGAGTTTAGCCTATAGCTCACATAAGTTGTGCAAGCTTTATATGGCATTGTTCTCAAGGCAGTTTCAGGATTCCTGACCGCTTGTTCTTGTGTGGTTCTCATGACAGTATCTGGCCGTAAATTTGCACATCATGGCTGATGCATGTATAATATCTCGTTCTGGTATTGGTTCAGTACAAGTACAGATATCTCTTGGTCCCTGAGGGCCCTTTGTTTTGAGAAGTTCCGCGAAGAGACAGCTAAAGAATTCGAGACGTTGGCGTTTCAAGTTGCCGGATTAGAAGGGTTTAGGGTTCAGGGTTTAGGGGTTTAGGGTTTAGGGTTTTAGGGTCTTCATTCACGTGGAACCTCAAAAACGGGCGACAAAGGTTACAGTCCAACCCTAAATTAGGCCCTAAACCGCTTGAGGGTTTCCTGTCAGGGGCAGGGCAGCCTTGGATTCATACCTACAGGGATTAGGGATTAGGGTTTAGGGTTTAGGGGACAAATGGAAACTACAGGCATTATAGGGCTTATATAGGGATTATGTAGGGCTTACATATTGGTGCTATATTGGGATAGTGGAAGAGACAATAGAAACCACTATTTCGGGTTTAGAGTTCAGGGATACTGAGATCAGCAAGGCCAAGCACTTGCTAGAAGGCTCCTCTCAGACTTCAAGGTTTAGGGTTTAGGGTTTCACCCAGGGTATTCTTGCAGTTCCAACCCCAGTGTACGTATCCCTGCTGTGCCAGTATCCCTGCAGCGCAAGGCTCGAGCGCAGAATTTCCCTGTAGTGCCAAGCAGCACAAACCCGTTGCAGTGCCCAAACTGCAGAATATCATTGCAGTGCCCAACCGCAGAATATCCTTGTAGTGCCCAACGCAGTGCCCCTCCCGCCAAGTATCCATGCAGTGCCCAACTACAGAGCATCCCTGCAGTGCCCAGCGCCGGAGTATACCTGCAGCCCCCCCAACCTTCAAGTATCCTTGCTCTGCCCAACCCCAAAATACTTTTGAGGTTCCCCGCAGCACCCAGATCTCTCCCTGCAGTATCACTGCAGTGCCTACTCCCAGAGCATAACTATGAAAAATCCAAGCTTCGCACAAGCCAAGTTGTTGTATCTGCAGGCTGGCACAACGTTTTAGAATTACACTGCTGATGCATGCTACGCCATATTGCTTGAAGTAATTGATGATGCCAGCAAACCACAAAAAAGCAAGGGTAGGGATATTTGAAGCAATAGTTTTTTCATTTTGGGACCCTTAATCCTACATAGCCCTACATAGCCCCTATACAATCCCTTTTTTATATAGCCCCCTTTTGCAAATTCTACGTGCTGAGGTATCTAATTTGCCTGGCCGCCACATTTTTGACCATGGAAGCCGGACACCTTAGCAAGGAGAGAGGGCTTCTATGTTGGAATTTAGAGTTTAGGGTCTATGGAATTTGGGGATTATCTAGGGGTTATATTGGGGTCTAGAGACTTGGGACTTATATTTTCCAAGCATCTGTCTTTTCCTTATACGAGTCCTGAGTGGGATGTACTTTGCTAAATGAAGGGCTTAGGGTTTAGGGAACTTGTTTTTTCTAAGTGAGGTGTTTAGGGTTTAGGGTAGGAATTTTGTTGTTTTGCTAAACAGTTTTCCTTATTGTTGTCGGTTTGCGGGAAGGGTGTAGGCTTCAGGGTTATGAGGGGGTCTTATTAGTGGCGCAAGTACCGGTGTATTGTATTGGTATTCTTCTTAGTATGAGTAGTACTGCTGTTGCAGGCTTGAGACTTCAGGATTCAGGGTTTTCAGAAGTTTTATTCATCTATGAGACCTTAATCTGTACGCCCTAATTCTAAGCCCTGAATCCTAAATTCTGAGCCCTAAGCCCTGAAACCCTAAACCCTAAGCGCGAAAGACCATGTTCTCTCCCTAAGCCCTTAAATCCATTTCGGTGGCCTTTGGAAGTACAACCCAGGCTCTCTTGGGAGGCGTACACCTTTCTTCTGTCTGCTGGTTGCGCGTGGCAGCTAGTTCAAGCTGTGGCCGCGGCGATATGGTTGCCAAAAGGCATGTGAGTTTCCAAAAAACCCGGGGTCCCTCTAATTTGGGTCCTTGTAGCGAAAATTATCTTATGATCTTGGACCGCTTTTAGTATGTCCCCTCCAAGCAAATGCCAATCCTCTTCAGTAGTGAGCTATCCCCCGAAATTTGCCGCGCCCCTTAAATCAATACAAACCAGACTCTCAGTGGTAGCCCGGAGGCTGGTATTTATTTTCGTATTAGTGTTGGTACTGGCACTACCATCAGCATTAACTCTACCTAAAACCTAATTAAACCATTGGAGATTTTTCAAGAACTATTCACATGTAGTTAATGAAGCAGATTCAGTTGAAATCCAGTTGAAACCCTGTTGAAACTAATTGAAAATGGAATGAAAAGCATTTAAATCTAACACAACTTTATTCAAAAGCATTTGACATCCCATTAGAACCACATGAAATCTAATAAAGATGAATTTGAAATCCCGTTAAAACCTATTGAAAACCTCAGTTAGATTAATGAAAACCCCATTGGAGCCAATTGAGAAGCTCATTGGCATCAATCAAGATCTAGTACAAATCAATTGGAACCCAGATAAAACCCATCCAAAACGCGATTAAAAGCAAGTGAACTCTACTTGAAATGTATTTGCAAGCCAACTGAACATCAATTGGAATCGTAGAAACACAATTGAAGTCTGGTTAAACTGAAGTGGACATCTAATCAACACAAATGTAAGTTCTACTAAAATCAGTTCATATTCAAATAATCAGTGGACAATCTGGTTAAAACCAATTTGAAGTCTAATTCAAATCAGCTTAAGATCCCATTAACAGCAACTGAAATCTAGTTGGAACCAAATTAAGATCAGATTAAGAGAGATGCTATCCTGGTGAAATTTTGGGAGCTGGAAAATGTGTTATTATTCCGGACCCCCACAAATGCTTAAAGTGAATCCAGGCCTCCGCTGGACGACTTTCCACAAAATTTGACGGCTCGTATGCTTTCGTTTTATCCCGAATATGCGGCTTATATGAAACCCGTCTCTGAATTTCTGGATTTCGGATTCTCTACTATCCGGCCTCAACTAGAAGCTATTTGTAAGGCTTTGGTGCTAAAGCTCTGGGATTTGATTCTTTCAAGGCCTGACGCTCAAGGCCTTTTTTAGTGTTGAAGGTATCTTGGTCCAAGGGAAGGAAGTAGACTCAGAGAGCAGTTGCAAGCTGTTTCTGTTGTGCTGTTCTTAGCTAAAGAAACCTAGGGTAGGTAAAGCAAATCATTATTTGTGATATCTTGGGGTCCCCCAAATTTGCTATTCCGGACCCGTCAAACAATACAAGCTCGTGAATAGTTTCCTAGTAAAGATCATTGAGCGTGGTCCCCTGCGTAATGGGGTTCCAACATTGTTGGGGTTTATTCCTGGGTTCCCGTCTTTATGGGCATTGAACAATGGTTGCCAAGAGGCAGAGAGCATTCCCGCACAGCTTTTGCTGCAGCCATGCTCAGTGGAATCTTTCCACTCTTGTCGGATGAGTACGACATGCTCAAAGATGCGCTTTTCGGGGGATTGTGCCTGCAGACCGACGATCAATTTACCAAGGCACTTGGGATTTTTTCCTAGGTGTACTTGTTGGCGTGTCACGCAGTGCTCCTGCGCATGCGCGGGCCTAGACAGTCTTTGGCAGCCACCCACCTCGCTGTTTGGAATCTAGGTTGCTGTTAAGGAGCTCAACATAAGTTGTGAAGATGTCGATGCATAGTAAACAGTGTAGGAACTGAAATTGAGTTCCTTACCAGCCAACTTAGGAATGCACCAACAGATGTGACTGGACGGAAGGATAAGTCCAGCTCTTGGTGCCAAAAGACAATGCGAAACGACTTGCTTCCAGGAATATACAAGCAGATGACACCAACTAAGCGCTTGATGTTGGCCGCCGAGAACATTCCACAAGGTGTGATGGCGATCATCTACGAGAGGCGTGAAGGTGGCAGCATCATCGTCACCGTGCTCAATCTTTGCATCCCCGCAGTACAGATTGCGGTGTCCTTTCTGCTCTACTACCCATTGCGACGGGCAGTCGCTCCGTGGTATGCGGGGCGATTTGATGCCGCACTTCGCGCATCTGACGAGTCCATGCTGGAGCCGTTACTGGTAGAGGCCGGCCTGCAGCACGACAGAGGGCTGCGGAGAGACGTTGCCACCCACTTCACTTTTTTTGAGGAAGAGCTGAACTTCAAGACCAGACTCCCCCGAGATGGGGGCAGCGTGATAGTTGAGCACCGAGTTGACTTTATCAGCAGATGCTTGTTTGCCCTGGGGCCGGGCAACCATACATTGCATTTGAGCCTGCGTCCACACAAAGACGATGATGTGCTCCTTTCAGAACTAAGGGCCTTGAAGTTTTTTCTGGAAAAGACGAAGTTCATCGACTATGACCTCTTGCTTGATGGCAATTCTATCAAAGAAAACCATGTAAAAGTGCTGATAGACATTCTGCGTTTGGGCACTATCCGGAGCATAGATCTTCAGAAGTGCGGTCTTTCGGATGATGCCGCCGAAGCATTGGCTAAAGCTCTCAGATACACCGCAGTGACTTGAAAGTGATTAGCATTGAATGGAGGAATCCATCCCTGTTCAATAGTCCCTGCTTGACCCCAACTTACGGCCCCTATAGCCCATTCCTTCCTTGCTTCCTTCCCACAAGAAAGGTGAAGGTGCTGCACCTGGAGGGGAACCAGATTGGAGTTGCTGGAGCCCAGGCACTGGCGACAGAAGCCAAGTCTCTCTCAGTGCAACTCTACCTGCGGGCCGCCCGGAGTCGCTTCACGCAAGGTGGCCAGACCAGCCAGCCGGCACGCAGGTCGGTCGCCGCAAGGAGGTTCGACGCCAGGACCAGGGTAGATGCAGCCTTTCTCAACAAGGTGAAATCCATTGGACATCAATACAAGGGCATACAGTACCGGAGGTTTGACGAGGCCTTAAAGGCCGAGGACTTTGATGGTTTGACGTCAAACTGCTCTCGTCAAAGGAGCCCATAAAGCCACGCAACGAACGAATGCATGTATGGGCCGCGGACCCCAAGACTGCCGGAGCACTCGCGGCCACACGGTTGGCTACCTACGCAAGCAAGGCAGAGCTTAGTGAGACAAGCAGGCTCAAAGATGACATTCGCCAAGCTGGCGCAATACCTGTTTTGGTTGATTGGTTGAAATCTGATGAGGTGGACCGTCTTCAGTGGGCTCTCATTGCTTTGAGCATTCTGACGGGTGACAACAAGGAGAACATCGCGGTAGTCTATCAAGCTGGCGCATTGGAGCTGTTGCTGAAGGTTGCCTGCTCAGAGGTGGCTGGAGAAAGAGCAGCAGCAAGCACGATCTTGCGAAACATTGGTCTAGAAGACGCTGCGTGCAGGCAGAAGTTTGTGAAGCTTGGTGGCATCCGCACATTCGTGAACCAGCTGGACGCACCTCCGGACCCAGCTTTGGACCGCGCTGCTGTTCAGCTCGAGGCCGTCCTGAACCTCCAGGACATGCTCGAGACCGAGGATGGCGACACCATTCCTGAGTATGCCAAGTTGGCCTTCGAAGCCGGAGCCCTCGAGAAGCTGAAGCCATTGATGACGGCTGATGACGAAGAAGTCCGCAGCTCTGCAAAGGAGGTGTACGATCACATTGCGCAGTCCACAAAGACCGCTGTTGGTAGTGAATGAGGGGAGGTTATATAACGATCAAGGCAGCAATCTTTTTGCTCCAGCTTGAGCACGGACATAGCCCGGGCTGCACTTGTACAGTCAAGGTTATTTTGCCTTTTTGGAAGGGTATTTACCTTGCTTTCATGCGGCCCATCTTTCGAACCTCCTGTAAACAAAACTTCGGACAGCATGTCCGGCTTGAACCGATTTCTGTGGCAAGCTGTAGGGCCAAGCCCTGACAGTCGTCCCAGAAAAGAACGATTTGTGACTGTGCAACGCGCTCCGGAAAGGAAGTGCGTGACGCTATGGTCCTCCAAGAGAATGGATGGCCTGCCTCCTGTGAGTAGGGAATGAAGGAAGGGATCTCTAAACCCTAAAATACCCTAAGAAGGGATCTGAAAACCCTAAACCCTAAACCGCGTAGTAAGCCGAGTACATTCCCTATAGAAGCAGTAGTAGAGAAAGGACTCCTTCACTCCATCTTACACACGGGCAGGCAAAGTGAGCTATAGTCGAAACTCCTTAAAGGGGCATTTATAGGGGATTATGTAGAGTTTAGGGTTTAGGGTCTAGACTCCGTAAAGGGTGTGCTATATATAGGGGAATATGGTAGGGATTGTTAATTACGGGGGATACTAGGAGTTTATATCCCAAACCCTAAACCTTAAACCCAATATTATATGTGGGCTATTAAGGGGGATACTAGGAGTGTAGACTAAACTCCTTAGAGGTTGTTATGTAGGGGATCATATAGGGGAGTATAATCTGGGTTAGAATGGGATACTAGGAGTTTAGACCCTAAACCCCATTATACGGGCTTATACGGGGATACTAAGAGTGTAGACTATGATTATATAGAGGAGTATAATAGGGTTATAAGGGGGATATTAAGAGTGTAGACTATGACCCTTATAATTACCTGTATAACCCAAGACTCCATGTCATGTTCCATTTCCTTTTGCATTTGATTCTCCATTATTGAGGGGGACATTAGGAGTTTAGACTGCAGCTCAAGTGATGTCCAGCTGCCAGAGTTGGGCCTGTATAGATCCACGCGGTTTAGGGTATAGGGTAATATAGGGTTTAGGGTTCTATAGGGTAATATAGGCGTATATAGTTTAGGGTTTAGGGTTCGGGGGTTTAGGCTAATATAGGGTTTAGGTTTACGGTTATATAGAGTTATATAGGCTTATATAGCGTTTAGGGTTTAAGGTTTAGGGGTTTTACGCTGACAGGGGTTTTCCTTGTCTTCGCGCGGCGGCTGTTCCAGCTCCCTTGCAAAGCCCGAGGGCTCAAAATGAGCCAAATGAAGGTACGTGCTGTTTCGACTTCAGGGCCCCCTATATAACCTCTATATAATCCCTATTTACAGTAGCCCTATAGAACCCCTGGAGGATTCTAGACTTCGGGGCCCAAACTAGCTAGAACTTCAACAGTCAGGGCCCGCCGTGGGTTTGGCTAATAGACTCAAAGCCTCGGCGAAAGTACTTCGCTCATGCATGTCCGGTTTCATTTGATGTTGATGTAGGCTGAGGACGAAGAAGCCCGTTTCTTCGTAGAGGAAGTGTGCATGTGAGCTATAGTCCAAAGGCCCTAGCATCCCACTTAATATTGGAGAATCAAATGGGAAAAGAACATGGAAAATGAAACGGAAGCTGGAATTATACAGGGATATATCAGTTATAGTCTAAAATTCCTAGTATTGTCCTTACTAACCCCGATAATCGTCCCCTGTATAATAGAATTATATATGGGATTATAGGGGCCACTGAGGCTCGGGATGACTTGCCTCCTGTTAGTATGGAGTGAAGGCAGGGATCTCCCCAGAAATCTGTGTAGGAAAGCCAGCGCATAGGGTTTAGGGTGTAGGGTCCGTGCTGTAGCTTCCCTAAGTACTATATAGACCCCAAAACGCTATAGTCCTTATATCGTCAAAATGGTACCCCTATTTTTGGGAAGCCCCCTGTCCGAAACCCTGGGTAATTTTATATACCCCTATACAACCCGTATGTAATCCCTATGAAGCCCCCAGAGTTGGTGCATGACACTGAAGCTGCGCCAGGCTTTGCCTGCTTACTGATGCATAAGGCGGACGGGTACCTTGTGGGGGGTTTCCAGAATAAGGACTGCAGTATATTGGGGTCTATATTCCGGCTCCCCTATTTAAACCCTAGATCCTAAACCCTAAACCATAAGCCTCCTAAACCCCAAACCCTTCAAATGTTTTTTTTGTCGGGATTGGCGCCTTCACTCCATGTTACAGACAGGCAGACCCAGTGACGTCCAACTTGCAAGCTGTATAGAACAGGTGGACCCCCACCCAGTGGTAGTGACTAGAATGGATAATACGGATTATATGTGGGTTTAGGGTTTAGGGCTGACTCTGAAGGATAATTAGGATTGCATTAGGGCTTGTATTCCTATTATCTTATACCATTATTGCGCGGCAGGGGGTCCTCCTAATCTATAGAGCAGGGATTCTGCCCTGCTGAGATGGGGGTTTTCCTCGTCTTCGCGCGGCGGTTGCTGAGTTGGCAATATAAAGCCCAGGGGCTACCAATAGCCCAAGGTGGGTGCGGCTTCTATACTTTTGGCCCGAACTAAGAAACCCTAAACCCTAAATCCTAAGCGCTAGAATTTAAACAATGATACAAGGGCCCAAAGCAGGTATCGTTTGTAGACTCAGAGACTCAGCGAAAATGCTTGGCTCATGCATGTCTGGTTTCGAGTGATGCGGGAGTTTCTCAAAGCATCCCTTTCACAACCCTCAAGTCCTGAAAGGCAGACCCACCTAATCCATAATCTAAACTGCGTAAGGGGGGTTTCTTCACATTGCCTGAGGTGGATGGCTGGGCGTTTCAGGTTTGCAATGTAGGGCTTTCAAGTCCATAGTTCAGGCCTGAAGGCTGGCAGAAACTAGATCTCGGTGTTTTTACAAAAGGTTGAAATCTGAAGCCGCAGATTTGAACAATACTTGTGACTCTCACACTAGACACTGCTGGAAACCATTGCAGGGTCGAACAAGAGCCCAAACCTCGTAATGAGGTCAAACAAGATCATCGAGCTTCTCTTCCAAGAAGGGTTGCTTCAACGGGTTTAGGGTTTGGGTTCAGGGTTTAGGGTTAAGGGTTTTTAGGGGATTATTTAGGGGACTATTCTAGGGGTTATGAAGGGGGGGAGTTTAGACTGTGGCTCACATAATCTCTTGGCAGTGCCTCTACATCTCCCCTAAACCTTTGGGGTCCCTAAGGGTCCCCCGCCTTGAGGGACCTCCGTGTCATGGCAAGCTGCGGTGCAAAGCCGTGACAGGCGTTCCACAGGAAAGACATGAAAAAAGGCTTGCGGGTGCTTGAGGAAGAGTCAAGCGGGTTTATGGGGCTTAGGTCACAGGGATGCGCATGGACGGATCTAAAAGTGTTCATTTCCATTATTGAGGAGTCAAACGGAAAAGAACGTGGAGCCTAGATGAGAATAATGAAAATAGGACGGAAAGGAGGCATATGTAGTGTTTTACCGGTCTTATGCAAACTGGGATGATGTAGTGGTTTGCAAGGATTAGTATCTATATGGTAAATACTTTGTCAAACCTTTCGTCCCCATTTGGGTCCCCTCATGCTTAAGGTACCCCAAAAGTGCACCATAATAATGACGACCTACCATGTGTAAATCCTACCACAAGCCACAAGGGTCACCATTCTTCCCTCCTACAGCCCTAGGGTCAGACTTCCAGGAAGATTTGGTAAATATGTTAACCATGAGGATCATTAATGCCATTCTGTAGCTTTCAGAGGCTATACCTGTACTTACTAGGATGTAGTATCCTCCCGCCAACAATCAACATTAGGGGGAGGGTGTGTAATATTCGTATCAATGGACTACTTTGAAACTCTGACGAACCTGAAATCGGGGCTACCCTACTACGTCCCTACTACCACCAACCCAACTGGCCCCCGCCATAGTTTCCCCTTCGTGTTAGGCTTGTTTAAGGTTAGAGCAATACGAGGGGCCAGTATGGGGGCTGGGGGGTGGGAACCCATAAACAACCCTTAAACCCACACCCTAAGCCCTGAACCCTAAGCCCTAGACCCTCAGCCCCAAACCAACAAGGTTCTTACCCGGCAAGATGCTGGCGGAGGACTCAGTGATCGTTGAATTTGAAGTCGAAGCGGCTGATATCATGCAAAAGTGTTGCATGACCCTCAAGGGGGGGACTATAGGATGTTCTAGAAGATTTCAGGTAAGACAGTCATGCAGGACTTTCAGTATCAACAGAATGCACGAGGATGTGGAAAGCCTTGTCAACGAAGCATTCCAAGAGATCGGAATCTCTCCAAAAAGGTTCCTGGACAATCTTCAAGGGATACCCATATGATCTATAGTCTCAACTCCTTAGTTAAAGGGGGTTATATAGTGGATTATGTGGGGGAGTAGTATAGAGCATATGAAAGGGGGATACTAGGAGTTTAGATTATGGCTCATCTAATGTCCTAAAGCATCTCTATGTATCCCCAAGGTCTCGGAAGGTCAGCGTTTGGAGAGCCCCCACAGCACAGCTGTCCCGCACGCTACGGTTTGAACGTGTGCTTGACTGGCTTAGAAATAGGTGCTTGGATATAGTTTCCTGATGAAAGTCTGTATTGATTGCATTGTTTTTGTGAGATGATTCGATTTGCACACTGTTTTTTTGAGAGCTTTTGACCATTTGACTGATGCTTCAAGTAACGTGCTGATCCACCCCTTGGCTGCCATGGGCTGACTTGAGAGCTGTTGACTGCTGGTTTGGCTGATCAGCAGCGATGGCGGAGGCCAACAGCACATCAAGTTTTACTCAGATGCTGGCTTTTGATGAGCGCACGCAGTTCTATGTGCCCACGATGACGCTTGTTGGTGGTTGGCAGAGAATGAAAGAATCAAATTTGCAGCTTTTACTGTGGATTACACACAATGAGCTTAACTGTAGGCATTCATTCCTCAGGGTTGCCCTCAACCAGCAACCTTAATCATCCCCAAGCCCCAAGCCCTAAGCCGTAACCCTCAACTGAACCCTAATCCCTAGTCCTTAAACCCTAATCCCGTATCTCGAATCCCTCAATCCCTCAGCCGCCGGTAGAGGATGGTGATTCCAATATACCTCAAATTTTCATTTCATTTTCCAGTACTGTAGATTACTGCTGAAACTCTGCACAGCCCGTATACAGGCCCTTCTTCATTCATAATATATGTATATGTATCTGGTGATTTTTGTAGGTGAAATCCTCTATCACTTCTTTCACCTTTCAATGCGAATCCTTAAAGCCCATTTATTACCCCTAAACCCTAAATCCTCAAATCCTAAACCCTAAACCCCCTGAGCAATTTGACGAAATCCTGAACCATTGGGTAAAGGGAACCCTTTATCCCCCCAAACCCTAAACCCCCCAAAACCCCTTAACCCATGAGGATGGTGATTCTTGTTGCGACTGCACTGGCCGGCACTGCAATTCTGGAGATCGCTAAGCGATGCAGGTCTACCAGCACTCCTGAGCCTGGGTTGTTGAGCCCATGGTTTAGGGTTTAAAGGTATATATTGGGGTTACATTGGGGTTATATAGAAATAATGGAAAAGAAAATGGAAACTACTATAATGGGTTATATTATATAAGGTATATATAGGGATTAGGGATTTGGGGTTTAGGGTTATATAGGGTTATGCATGGGAATTTAGGGGTTATGCAGGGATACTTTGGGGTGTGGGATTTGGGGTTTAGGGATTGAGCTTTAGGGATTTGGTGTTTAAGGATTCACGGCCTGAGGGTTAGGGAATCAGGTTTGGGGATTGAACTTTAGGGATTTAGTGTTTAGGGATTTTGGGGTTGAGGGATTAGGGCAAGGGATTTAGGTTTAGGGATTCGGGATTAGGGGTTTGGGGTCTAGGCATGAGGGGTTTAGTGATTGTTTTTTTGTTTGAGATAAAGAGTCTTAGGGATTTCGGTTTTGGGTTTAAGGATTAGCTGAGGGATTTAGGTTTGGGGACTTGGGTGTAGGACTTAGGATGTACGCTCATGGGGTTTGGGGATTGGGTTTTAAGGATTAATTCAGGTTTAGGGTTTAGGGCTTTGGGTTTAGGGTGTTGTCAGTCTATTCGTCTTCCCAGAGTTACCGGGTAGTATAGGGTTGAGGGTTTACTTGAAGCCAGCATGAAGCAGAACAAGCGCCATGTGTAGAGATCCCAAACCCTAAACTTTAAATCCCAAGCTCCAAACTGGCGAGAGCGCCGCTGGCCATGTACACGGGTGCTCGAGCCTTGGGGACAGGCCTCCGGACTGGGACCACAACAAACCTACAGGCCTGGGAGGGTTAAGCCTCCCAGGACAAGCCCCTACAGGACCCCGACGTTGTTTGGAGTGAAGGACCCAAGAGCCTTCAGGGTCGAGCCTCTCAGGGGCTCCCCAGGCTTTTTAAGTGCAAGTGCAAGTGCAAGCCTCAGAATTTCCCTTTTCAAACAGCTTCCCAGCTCTAAAAAAGGCCTTTCAGGCCTTCTGAGGGCTTGCCATGAACCAAGACTTTCACGCCTTCCAGGACCCGAGCCCTTCAGCAGCCTCAATGGTTGGGGCCTTCCAGGACTTTCTCGGCATATCCACATGTGGAGGCCGGCCAAGGCCTCCTCTACCCTTATCCCTTGCACGAGTCCTTCTTGTTTCAAACTTGGTTCAGACTCCAAGCGCCCCACACCGTGCGAAAATGCTGGCGAGGAGTGAACAGCAGAACTGGGGCGAAAGGAAATCAGGAAGCCCCCCTTGCTAGGGGGGTTTGGGGAGTAGGAGCCCCAGACCTTAATTGAGAACAGTTAGGGTGGTTGGGGTGGGACCTTTGGTGACGCGAACGAGCGAAGAGTGGGCGCGCTCCTGACTAGTATTAAAGCGCACCCACCGCGCGCTCACATTGATACACACTCTAAAAACCTCTAAACCCCAAACTCCACCCCCTAAACCATAAATTAAACCCTAAACCATACCGAATATCCCAGGAGACCCAGGAGCAGGAGCAGCAGCCACATCAGCAACAGAGCGTCACCTACGGGCAGCCCTCGTCAGATGATCAGGTCGGGCTTTCTCAACATCTCCCCGGTCCAGTCCGTAAAAGAGGTCCTACCTCGAAGCAGTAGATTCAAAATTCCAACTCCTAAACCCAACTCTCTCTATGTACTTCCCAAGAAAGCATGACATTCCTGCAGGGGCATCCCATGTAAAGAAACGTGCAGGAAGCAGCAGGGAAGAACCCAGGCGCCCCTCAGGGGAGGGAGGGGGTATCAGTAATGCCGGAGGCCATAAGCCCTACCCCCGAATCTTCCTACACTCCAGACCCTAAACATGAAAGCCCAGACCCTGAAACCGTATAAACCCTGGCCCCAAACCCCTTAAATCCTGGACCCCAACTTACTCTCGTTTTGTCAGAGCGAGGTGACCCTTCATCTTATGGATTCGAATCTTCAGCAGCAGAGCCAAATCAGATACAGACACAACAAGCAGGTGGGAGGGGTTTCGGATTGTATATAGGTTGTAAGCTGCGGATTTAGAAATTTAGCTGTGGGCTTAAGTTTACGGCATAAGGTTTATTTCGGGAATTAGGTTTGAGGTTTCGAATTTTGCGGATTGCGGACGGGTTCGGGAGTTTCTAAACTGTCCCCTGTAGAATTTATTTGTCATTTGCAGCCTCCATAATCCTGTTGTAAGCCGCAGCATCTCTCTAGGGTCCCTTGGGTATGTCCCCCTTCTAATACACCCACAGGTGGCACAACGATGCCTAGTTGGAGTGGTCGTGATGTCTACGTGTCTTGGCGCCTGTTGACTCAGCAACTGCAGCAGCGACAGCACAGCAGGCCATGTGTTCTTCAAGCTTCATTCGTCATATTTCAAGGCAGTTCGAGGATTCCTGACAGCTTTTTCTTGTGAGGTTGTCATGTCAGTCTTTGGCCATAAGTTTGTAAGCCTTGGCTGAAATTCTCATAATTTCCAGTTCTTGTATACATGTACATATATGTACATATATATATATACATATAGATAGCCCCCGTGTCCCTGTGGGCCCCATTGTCTTGAGAAATCCCACAAGGGGATAGCTAGAGCCTTCGAGACGCGTGCGGTTTCAAGGTGCAGGAGGACGCATGATAACTTGGTTTCATTGTCTTAAACGCAACCCAAGAATTCCAGGTGTGGCCTTCAAGTTCCCCCTTAGATAGCTTTACTTACTGATCCCTAATCATCCTTTCGCGTTAAGGGTGTGGGGGTTTTATGGGGTTGGGTTTTTAGGGCGGGGTCGTACAGAGGGAGCCCAGATGCTCAAACTTCTGGCTTCAGCCTGTCCAAGGCCTGAAAACAGACCTTAGGGCTTAGGGTTTGAAACATGTAAAGGCCGTTGAAGTGATTATACAGGGTTTAGGGTCTAGGGGTGTAGGGGTTTAGGGTTTAGGGGTTTAGGGTTCAGGGGTTTAGAGTTTAAGGCTTAAGGGGTTTAGGGTTCAGGGGTTTAGTGGCTTAGGGTTTAGGGGTTTAGGGATTTAGGGTGGGATGGGTATAGAAGGATGTATGGTTTTTGTTCCCGCAAAGTAATACCAGTGACCAAGAAAGGGACCAATTTCAGGTTCCATGTTACTTGAGGGCAGGTAAGATTCCATCTCTTGCATAGTTCATTGTGTGAATATGGTAGTTTCCCTAAATACGGGGACCCAGTATAAATTCCAATATACTAGAATCTTTTTATTTGGACCCCAAAAGGTACCCCTAATTTTGGAAAACTCCCCATATTCGTTCGTTCTGTTCTAACTCCTCAGGCCTAGGGCTGCCCTACAGCAGCTTTCCCTTACGAGATCCTGTAGTCTGATGTAATTGCGGGTTTCCAGAGTATGCCCCTTTAGATACTGCACATCTCATTCTTGGGACCCACAAAGTTCCGAAAACAGTGATCCTCAATTTCCCGAAAGCATCACCAAGGGTTCCTCGTCAAAAAACGCTTGCCTTGCTTCCACCACAGCGCCTACACCGCTCACATGCACCACAGCACCTAGACCGCTGAAGCACACCACAGCACCACAGCACCACAGCACCTACACCGCACCACGTGCACCACAGTCCCAACACCGCATCTCTTGTATTCTATCTTTCTATCTTATTTCTCAGCCTGGGTTTTGTTTGGGGGGGTCGGCTGGATGCACTCCTCGGCGGGGATCATGCGTGTCGCAACGCTCTTGCTGTGCGAATTTTCAACCTCGCCGGCGAACCTTCTGCGGGGATCGTGCGTGTCGAAATGCTCCGCCGTGGCGCTCTGCGAATTTTCAACCTCGCCGGCGGACCCTCTGCGGGGGATCGTGCGTGTCGCAGCGCTCTTGCTGCGGCGCGGTGCGAATTTGCAAGCTCGCCGGCAAACCCTCTGCGGGGATCGTGCGTGTCGAAACGCTCTCGCTGCGGCGCTTTGCGAATTTGCAAGCTTGCCGGCGAACTGTGGTGTGTGTGATTGGTATTGAGCGGTGTGAGTGTTGAGGTGTAGGCAACGCAGAGGCTTTTGACGAACAGCCCTTCGCGGTGCTTTCGGGAAAATGCGTGCCAGCGCTCCCACCCGTCGGAAACAGCGAGACTTCGTTCATTCCAAAAAGACTTCGCAGGGTGCTCCACGCGCCAGCGCTCCCGCGCGCCGAAAACAGCGAGAGAGTCGACGATTCCAAAGAGAATTCGCAGGACGCTCCACGCGCCAGCACTTCCACACGCCCATGCAAAAAAAGCGAGAAGGGCGTTGATTCCAACGAGAATTCTCAAGACGCTGCTCGGGCCAGCTATCCCACCCGTCGAACACTCCTCGATTCCAATGAGAATTCTCAGGACGCTCCACGTGCCAGCGCTGCCACGCGCCCAATACCGCAAGAGGGCCGCCGATTCCAAACGTAATTCGCAGGACGCCCCACACGCCAGCGAAACCATCCGTCGAAAACAGTCAGGGGGCGTCGGTTCCAAACTGCATTCTCAGGACCCGCCAGCGTTGCCACGCGCCCAAAACTGCGAAAAGGGCGTTGATTCCAAACAGAAGTCTCAGGACACTCCACGCGCCAACGTTGCCACGCGCCTACACCAGCGAGAAGGGCGTTGATTCCAAACAGAATTCTCGGGATGCTCCATGCACCAGCGTTCCCACTCGCCGAAAACAGCAAGAAGGGCATCGATTCCAAACAGGTCCACGCACCAGCGCTGCCACGCGCCCAAATCAGCGAGAGGACCGTCAATTCCGAAGAGAATGAGAAGGACGCTCCGCACGCCAGCTCTGCCTTGCGCCCAAAACAGCGAGATGGTCGTCGATCCATGTCGATGCCAAGCAGAATTCTCCGAACGCTCCACGCGCCAGCGTTGCCACACGCTAAAAAACAGCGAGCGGCAGAGCAACTACACTGCACCAGTACACCACAGTGCCTACACCGCCCACCACAGCACCTACACCGCTCACATACAACAGGACGCCTACACGCGCACATACACCACAGCAACTACATGGGTCCACATACAGCACATTACCTACACCGCGCCACGTACATCACGCCCACATACACCACAGCTCCTACACCGCACCACGCACACCAGGGAACCTACACCGCCTCTACTGTATTCGTATCACTAGACCATGGGCTTTGGCTGCATTTTGAATCACGTTCTGCCGTCACCCGGGCTCGACAGGAATCTTCTTCGGTGGAGAGTTTTGGGAATTTTGTGCTCTAGTTTTTTCACCGGACGCCGACACCGCACCGACAGCACAGCAATTGCACAACACCTACATCACAGCAGCTACACTGCACCACGACCGCAGCACTTAGAACACCTCCAAATACGCGTCCCTGGCTAACGTCGAACTGATTGCTTGCGGGATAATCGGGGTCTAGTTTTGGAACCCTCCCAATGCCCGATGCTTGTAGTGCTAAGGTATCTAATTTGCCTGGCCGCCACATTTGTGACCATGGAAGCTGGACACCTTAGCAAGGAAAGAGGGCTCCTATGCGGGAATTTAAGCTTCAGGGTCCAAGGTTCTAGGACTTTGATTCATCAAGGAGACCCTAAACCTTAGATTTAGGGTCTATGGTCTAGGGAATTCGGACGGATATTTGCTAAGCAATTTTTCCTTATTGTGATCGCCTTGAGGGTAGGGTTTCGGATTTGAAGCTAAAAGAGATCCTCGTAGTAGTGTTAGTCTTGGAATATGAATATATCACATGTATTAGTCTTGTTAGCAGAGTTTGTTGTTGTTGTGGGTGAGACTTCAAGGCTTGGATTATTAGGAGCTCTATTCATCAATCAGACCCTAGACCCTGAACCTTAAACTCCAATCCATACACCCTAAACTCTAAACCCTAAGCTCCAAACCCTGAACCCTACACTCTGAACTGTCAACCCTAACGGAGCTGTTGAAAGTACAGCCCAGGCTCTCCTGGGAAGCTTACACGTTTCTTCTGTCAGCTGGCTGCGCGTGGCAGCTAGTGCAAGCTGTGGCCGCGGCGATATGGCTACCAAAAGGCAGCTGAGTTTCCAAAAAATGGAGATTCTTTTTTTGTTGCGGGGCGTCCTAGTGAAGATTTGTTTTTCAGGCTTTTTACTTGGCGTCCTTTTTGCTGCAGTTAGCCTATGGTTACCAAAAGGCAGAGAGCATTCCCTCACGGCCTTTGCTGCTGCAATGCTCAGTGGCATCTTTCCACTCGTGTCGGATTCATACGACATGCTAAAAGACGCGCTGTTTGGGGGATTATGCCTCCAGACAAACGACCCGTTTACGCAGACACTTGGGATATTTTCCTGGGTGTACTTGCTGCTGGGTTGCTGTTAAGGAATTCCCCTATATTAGCCTATATGGAACCCAAAACCCTAAACCCTAAACCGCGTTTAAGTTCCTTAAGAGCAACCCAGGCTGGCATGTCACATAGTGCTCCTGCTGATCCCGGGGCCCAGACGCTCTCTTGCAGCCACGCACCTCGCAGTTTGGAATCTGGGCTGCTTTTAGGGAACTTAACATAAGTTGCCAAAATGTCCATACATAGTAAACAGTGTAGGAACTGAAATTGAGTTCCTTACCAGCCAACTTAGGAATGCACCAACAGATGTGACTGGACGGAAGGATAAGTCCAGCTCTTGGTGCCAAAAGGCGATGCGAAACGACTTGCTTCCAGGAATATACAAGCAGATGACACCAACTAAGCGCTTCATGTTGGCAGTCGAGAACATTCCACAGGCTGTGATGGCCGTTATCTACGTGCTGCGTGAAGGTGGCAGCATCATTGTCACTGTGCTCAATATTTGCATCCCTGTAGTGCAGATGTCGGGATACCTTTTTATGCGACGTGCAGTCGCTCCGTGGTATGCACTACAGTTTGATGCTGCGCTGCGCACATCTGACGAGTCCATGCTGGAGCCCTTGCTGGTAGCCGCCGACCTACAACACGACAAACGCCTGCTGAAGGAAGTTGCCACCCACTGCTGTCTTTTCAAGGATGAGCCTACATTGAAGTTCAAGACCAGACTCAGCCGAGCAGGAGGCAGCGAGATACTGGAGCACCGAGTTGACTTTATCAGCAAGTGTTTATTTGCCCTGGGGCCGGGCGACCATACATTGCGATTAAGCCGACGTCCTCACCAGGAAGACGAGCTAATGGCTCTTGAGCTGAAAGCCCTGAAGTTTTGGCTGCAAAGGACGGATTTCATCAACTATGACCTTCTGCTCGATGACAACTGCATCCGAGACACACATGGAAAGGTGCTGGCAGAGATTCTACGTGTGGGCACCGTCCGGAGCATGGATGTGCGTGGCCACAAAATGAAGGTTCCTGCATGCTTGGAGTTAGTTTGGGCGGCCAAAGATTGCTGTGTGAGGGAGCTTCATTTGTTCAAAGTCGCGCACAGTAGCACCTTTCTGGCGCAAGCCTTCGCAGGCAAGTGCACGAGAGAAGCCCTGGATCTCCAGAGTTGCGAGGAGTCTTGTCGTTGTCCAGTATGATGTAACAACGTGAAACCAAAACGGTCAAAGGGCGCTAGAGTTGAACAGAGTCCAGTCAAAGATCTTCAGAGTTGAGCGGAGTTTGTCTTCTTAAAGTTCACGCAAGGTTTCCGATGAGGCCGCTCAGGTTCTGGCTGAGGCCCTTGATGTCAATGATGTCAGAATCGAGGAGTTGAACTTGGACGGCAACCTCATCTGTGATGATGGAGCGCAAGCGCTAGCCAAAGCTCTGGAACGTAACGTCTTGCGGGTTCTGCATCTGGCGGGGAATCAAATCGGAGCTACTGGAATCCAGGCCTTGCTGTCAGCAGCCAAACAATCCTCTGTCCAGGAGCTTCACGGTTTTTTGGGGCGTTTAGGCCTTAGGGTTTCAGGGTTTTTAGTGTTTTTGGGGGGTTTTGGCTGGGTTTCGGATTTAGGGGTTTCAGGGTTTGGGCTTTGTGCAGGAGCTTCACGGTCTAGGCGTTCAGGGTTTAGAGGTAGTTTGTTTCTTTTTGTAGTTTTGGCTCTGTGCAGGAGCTTTATTTGGCGAAGCTGGAGGACAGCCAGAAGAACACAGTGTTTGCCCGAGTTCTGGCGGGCAAGTTTGAGTCGGAAGTTCTCGATCTTGCGAACTGCGGTGTCTCAGACCATTCTGCCGAAGCATTGGCTTATTCCCTTAGGTACAACGCTGTGACTTGAATGTCAACAGCAGGGAATGGACAAATTAGTGCTCCCTACACAATCCCCCCTCCTTATGGTGCGTATAACACATTCCTTCCTTCCTTCCCACAAGAAAGGTGAAGGTCCTGCACCTGGAGGGGAACCGGATTGGAGTTGCTGGAGCCCAGGCATTGGCGACAGAGGCCGAGTCTCTCTCGGTGCAGCTGTACCTGCGGGTTGGCCAGAGTCCCTGCACCAAGGCAGCAGGGTGACCTCCACCATTAGCCCTCAAGGAGAAGGAGAAGTCCAAAAAACATTATCAAGAGAATGAGGCCAGGTTATACAACGATCACGGCAGCAATCCTTTGCAGCAATCCTTTGCTCCAGCTTAAGCCGGGGCATAGCCTGGGCTGCACCTGTACAGTCAAGGTTTTTGCCTTTTTGGAAGGGTATTCACCTTGTTTTCACGCGGCCACCTTTTGAACCCGCTGTCAACATGCTGCGAACGGTATGTCCGAGTTGAAGCGATATTTGTGACAAGCTGTAGGGCAAAGCCCTGACAGTGGTCCCAGCACCGAACGATTTATGAATTTGCAACGCGCTCCGCAAAGGAGGTGCGTGACGCTATGACACACTGGTCCTCCAAGAGAATGGATGACCTGCCTCCTGCGAGTACGCAATGAAGGAAGGGATCTTTAAACCCAAAAACCTAAACCCTAAACCGAGTAGTAAGCCGAGAACATTGCCTTCAAGCAGCAGTAGAGAAAGGACTCCTTCACTCCATCTTACACACGGGCAGGCAAAGTGAGCTATAGTCGAAACTCCTTAAACAGGCATTTTTGGTAGAGTTTAGGGTTTAGGGTCTACTAAACTCCTTTGAACACGGTTCTATGAGGGATTATGTAGGGGAGTATTGTAGGGATTATCAATTACGGGGCATACTAGGAGTTTAGACCCTAAACCTTAAATCCTACATTATATGGGGTTATTGAGGGGGATACTAGGAGTGTAGACTATGACTCAAGTGATGTCCAACCTGCCAGGGCTGGGCCTGAGTATAGAGCTTTAGGGTTTAGGGTTTAGGGTAATATAGGGTTTAGGGGTAAGGGTTCACGGTTATATAGGGTTAGATAGGCTTATGTAGCGTTTAGGGTTTAGGGTTTACCGGTTTTACGCTGACGGGGGTTTCCTAGTCTTCGCGCGGCGGCAATTCCAGTTCCCTTGTAAAGGCCGAGGGCTCAGGAGAACCCAACCGAAGGAACTTGCTTTTTCTAGACTTCAGGGCCCAAACAACAAAGAAACCCTAAATCCTGAACCCGATAACCCTAAACCCTAGCTAGAACTTCAAAAGCCAGGGTCCAAAGTAGCTATCGTCCATCGACTCAAAGCCACAGCGAAGGTACTTCGCTGATGCGTGTCCGGTTTCATGTGATGTTGATGTGGTAGTTTCCCTGAATAGGGGGACCCCAATATATACCCCAATATACTATAATCCTTTTTTTTAGGGACCCCCAGAAAGGTAATTTGGCGAAACCCCCATGTAGGCTGAGGACGAAGAAGTCCTTTCCAGCGCAGAGGAAGTGTGCATCCCACAGAGACCAGGGATGACTTGCCTCGTGTTAGCACAGAGTGAAGGAAGGGATCCCCGTAGAAATCCTTGTAGTACATCCAGTAAAAATAGGGGCCTAAATAATTACCAATATTATGGTTCCATATTCCTGGTAAAATTATAGTATATGGTACCTCAAACCTCAAGATGATATTGGTAATTATTTAGGCCCCCATATTACATTCCCTAGTCACTGTAGCAGTAGTGTCCGTGCGGTAGCTTCCCTAAATATTCTATAGACACCCAAATACTATTTTTCCCCTTGTATAGGGACCCGCAAAATCGTACACCTGTGTTTTGGAACCCCCCCCAACATAATCCCTATATGAGCAATGGTCAATACTTGCGTATTA
>CAJNIZ010003551.1:3482-21714 GCA_905231905.1 Symbiodinium pilosum | reverse complement strand
TTTGGGATTTTGGGTTTAGGCTTTTGGCTTCTGACAACGTTCAGAGTGCAGGGTGGACGTTTGGGTTTTGAGAGCTGCATATTGTCTGCGCCAACGTGTCCGAAACCTGTAAGCTCTGGAGAAACATTTGGAACATTGCAATTCTTGAGGGCAAGTGTCCCAATTGTGGCCGTCAGGCGTTCGTCAATTCTTGTTTGGCTAAGTTGAACGAAGCCACCTGTTTTTGAAGACTAAGATTCAGAGGCCTCGCGAATGTTTTATATCCGGTCTTTTATGGTGGTTTCTGCATGATTGTAGACCAGCAGATCCTTATTAGAAAACGTCTGGTATTCTGCTGTCCTACAGTAATTGCTCTCCGAACTGGATTGCCGGGATGTTTCGAGATGGCAGTACCTTCGATTTAACCCACTTTCATACTGATTTTAGCGCGCTTTTAGAACAGGAGGTCGTCAGCAGACGACCTGGTACTTGAGAAGGACGATGCGCATTCTGGCAGCTTGAACCCTAAACACTAAATCCGAAACCCTAAACAAGTTATACTTAGGAAGGACTCCAAGAAGTACTACTTAGGAAGGACTGTGCGCAGCCTTGAGACTCTAGAAGGGAGCCCAAGACGGAATGCTGAGTACTTGGTAAGGATAAAACGGTCGTGCAAACCATGGTGGATGCTTTGGTCACCGTATGCTCTTGGAACACAGCCGTTATTGTGGTTTTGGCATGGAGGCTCTAGTCGCAGTACGCTCTTGGAATCCAAGCATTAGTATGGTTTGGGCATGGACGCTTTTTAATGAGTCAAAATTGACAAACATCTCACGGCTAAAATTGCGCTGCATGGCTGTAACAAGGATTATGTGCCTTTCGTGGATACCCAGGTATGTGCATGTCAGATTCATCCACTACCCGACTCGCCGCGATCAGCTCGCTGGTTGCAATGTTCCTCGCTCACTGCTTAGTCGCTGTTATTTATCTTGAATGCTCAAGCCATAAAAACCCTATTGTTACTGTCATTATCATTCCGAGTATTATTGCTATTATTCTTCGTATGAGTATTATTCCTATTCTTAATATTGCTATTATTACCCCTGAGCCTAAAGCGCAGTATTCCTGAACCTGAAATCCTTCAAACCCTTGAATCCCCTCACGTTTAAACCCGGAATTAACTGGACCCTAAGCCTGAAACCCTTGGTGCCACGTTCTTTCTATGAGACTGGGAATAGTGCCAACTTCTCTTATGATTGCCATATCATGGCAATGTGCACTACTGCCCAAAGCTTGATTCGAATTCCAACGGTCTAGGCCTTTGCGTAAACCGCTACACTCATACTGAACAGCCTGAACCCGCGACCGCCACACTGAATACCCTACATCCGGAACGGCCAAACATCCCCAAGCTCCGTGCCACTAAACCTTTACCCATATTTCAGCGTGGCGTCCTAAATCCTTGGAATTGCTCGCATTGCCCTTGCGTTAGACGCTCTCCACTCAAGCTCAAATAGCACTCATGTGCTTTTTTGAGCAACAAAATCTGGAAGCAATCTTGCCAAGCTTTCTTGGTTAGCTAGGAATGAAGGAATGGATCCTTATAGTAGTCCCTATATGGCCCATTGTGGTAGTTTCTATTTTCTTTTCCATTCCTTCATTCCCAGCAAACCAAAGGAAAGGCAAGGGAACTCCGTGGCATGCTCCCCCGGCTTCAGACACAGCCTTGGCGTGGGGCAAGTGCGGAAATCTGATTTGGATTCTGCCCCCTGCGCAGAAACAGTCCGTGATAGGGCTAATGTGTTAGGGGCTACGTAGAACAATACATGTAAATAGTATTTACCTGTTGCTGGGTGGGGGCAGTACCAAGACCTAATTGCATTTCGCACGGGCGAGAACAAGCAACAATCCAGCGTGCTGTGCTCCGTGCTGTTGGAGGGCATTCAGTGAAAAGACTTCTTGCTCATTGAGCCACCTATCCCTCATGCTCCAGCAGTCTTTGGATTTTGTTCCATCAAGATCTTTGTCGCTTGTGTCCGAAAATTTGCTTGATTTCCTGTGGCCAAGCTTTTTGGGCTGCTGAAGACATAATCTCGTCAACTTAAAGAGCCCCGAGCCCAGCACCTTTTGAATTGTAAAAACTTCCAAATCCAAAGAGCCAAGGCCATAAACCCTAGTTACGCAATAAGTCTTGAACCTAGCCCGCAACGCCAGAGAAACCTCAAACCTCGGCATCCGAAGCCTAAAGCCTAAAGCCTAAACCCTTAAACCCTTAAACCCTTAAACCCTTAAACCCTAAACCCTAAAACCATCCCAGTCCGGAGAGCGACGGCTCCGTGAGTCTTCAGACGCGCCATCTGGCACGGTGCCATGGCTCGGCGCTGCCGTACCTGGGCTGAAAGGCTTGCCTAGACCTGGACCTCCCAAATACACATGAGCCATAGTCTAAACTCCTTTAAAGGGGGGTTATATAGGGGATTATGTAGGGGACTACTATAAGGGTTATTAAGGGTGATACTAGGAGTTTAGACTATAGCTCAAATACACATGGGTGGTTGTCAAAATTATGCTCCCTTGTTGGATCCCTATTGTAGTACGGCACCTAATATTTAGGGTATCAAAAAAGGGACAATAATTTTAACAGCCACCCACATGGGGAAAACCTTTAATTCAAAATCATGGTATATGGTAGTTTCCCAAAATAAAGGGGCCCCAATATAGACCCCAATATACTTGAATCCTTATTATTGGGACCCCTAACAAAAGGATGCCTAATTTTGGGAAGCCCCCGTACCGGTCCAGGTAAGGCTTCAGGCTATAGAGGTTTAGGCGTTGAGACCTTCGGGTTGTAGCGCCACCTCTATCCTCCATCCCCCGAGCCGACGAGGCATCCCAAGTGGTGCCAGATTTCCTCCATCGTCCACAAGAGTTAAGGTAGTAACAGGGAATGAAGCAGAGGTATTATGACAAATGCCTTAAGTTTTTTAAGCTGCGACTCTTCCTCTTGCCAGTCATCATGTTATGGGTGTTTGAAGGTTTCTGAACCTTTAGGTGGTGTTGTTGGAGTCTGTCAATGCTCCCTCAATGTGAAGGTGGTGATTCCTTGGGGTTCGTAGTCGGGTTGGCTGGGTTGGGTTCTGCTTTTTGGAAATGCTTGTCAGGATTTCTTCAGGGGTATTGCAAGGTATACTGGAGTCTTATAGAATTATAGAAACGATGCAATCGCGGGGATGTTGGAAGTGAGGAGGTCAAACCGACGTCTTTCTCCTGCTCCCCCTCCCGAAAGCATACTTCGGCATGTCTTGAGATTCTACGAGTGATTGTTGCAAGTAGTGGGTTTGGGTTCCAAAGAGCATGATGCGTTTGTAGGTGCAACCATTCACGTGTCATGCTATGGGTGGTGGTAGCAGTAGCCAGAAAGTAAAAGTAAGATCATTAGTGGCAGTATAGGCAGTGCAAGTAGGTAGGTGGAGAATGCAGAACTATGAGCTGTAGTCTAAACTCCTTAAGCGTTATTTAGGGGATTGTATAGGGGAGTATTATAGGGTGATTCGGGGGGATGCTAGGAGTGTAGACTATAGCTAACATGCAAGCAGGCTTCCAGGTGTGCTCGACTCAAGAGAAGCCCGGTTGGGACACGCATTGAAAACCAGACTCTTATATGCGGGTTTCCCAAAATCAGCGGTACCTTTTGGGGGCCCCTCAAGTGTGGATCAGATAGACTACAGAGAGGTCTATATTGGGGTCCGTCTATCTTGGGAAACTACCATTCGGGGCTGTCTCTGTAAAGTGGAACGAAGCAAGTCTGCTAGAGGCACATGGGCATCCGTGGGCGGATAACCTGCTGTTAAGGAACTTAATTTAAGTTACCATTATACCCATTATGTTAGCTCTGGCCCGAGCCCCTTCCAGTGGTGGAGCTGTTTACTACTGATCGCCGGGGGATTGCCATGATATCAGGAAATGTGCCTCTCGCGGGCTTGACGACAAGTAACAACTGGACAGTGCTCATTCAAACAGACATTTGCACAGGCCTTGCTCTATGTCGTGAGGCGTTGAGACATCACGATGTTTCGTTGCTGACGGACATGTGGACTCGTTGTACTTGTGATGTGGCTATCAAACCGTCTAGGCCTTGTCTGAAATGGGTGAAGGGTTCTGGCAAGCAAGAATGCTGTCATCCCGTCTGGACTGCCGCCGTACAGCGGCATTCTCTGTTGTATGTTGATAAAGTACATTTGGCTACAGCAGCTGTTCGCGACACTGGTGGCAGTACAACCTCTGGAACATACCCATTTGCAGAACATCGGTGGTCAACTGTCTCTACCTTGTTTGTCTATTCCACTGCGACGTCGCTTGCGGCCACAGACGTGACAGAGAGGATGCTTGCTAGCGGCGTGGTGGCATGCGCCAACATGATGCGAGTACTATGGACCTTCTTTGGTGGTCAGACATCTGACAAGTTTGGAGTTGGTGCCGCTCCTGACAAGCACTGTGCCCTAACTGGTGCTGACATGATGATCGGGCTGCGGGGCGTGGCGGCTCTCTTGCCCCGTTGCCTATCCGTTCAGGTCTTCGGCAGTGACCTCCTCCGCGAAAGCAACTTCAGGTTGACGGGAACCAAACACGTGAAGAAACACATGCTTGATTTGAGCTTCACAGTTGCATGCAGGGTCTCATTTGTCATGCTCCTCAGCGAGTTCGAGCTCAAATCCCAAGGCCATGTTTATGGACATTCGCTGCTGCCACGCCAGGATCATCTCCACTGCATTTACTTCAGAGCGGCCAACTTGAGCCACAGGGTTGCACAGGGTTTGTGTTTTTCCCTCATTTCAGTTTTGAGTGTGGGCCACATCAGCTTGGCTGCACATACGAAGTAGTGTTAATTCTCTTGTCATTTCCGCTGCTGGCATCTGTCCAGCGAGGTGGGAGCAGTGTCGTCACCGGCTCATATAGTCTGGTGTTTGTGTTAATGTTCCTCGCGGACTCTGTACGGAAGGCGGCTGCGGGCGTAACCCGCTGCCCTCTTTGATGTAAGTGTTCAGCCGACTTCTGGTCATCCAGGACAGGACTGTGCTCGCCGCACTGCTGCCGCTGTGCGCGAGCGCTTCAACCGTGTGTGCTATACCCATTATGTCAACTTAAATCAAGTTACCTAACAGCAGCCCAGTCAAGAATGGAAACAAACAAGTGAAGCAGGCAAGCACCAGATGATAGCGATGACGACGGTGGCGCTGATGTTCATGATGATGCGGGTGATAGTTGCTGTAATATCTCACGCGAAAGGTAAAGATTCCGAGTTCGGCTTCAAGAGCTGTACTGATAGGAGCATTCGCAAGAACAGAGCTACTGGTTAACGACTGGTGCTGCATGGGCCCGTATTTCTGGCGCACTATAGATCCCTGTGCGATCAAGGCTCTTTAGAATGAGCTCGGGTGTGCAGGTGATATGCAAAAAGCTAATCTAATGGAAGAGAGTTGAAATGTAGTGATGAACTTCCTTCGGAACACAGGTTTTCCTCTTCAGATTGTGTTTAATCTGACGGAAAGCGCTGAGGTTTGTCTTTCACGCTCTTTTCGATGAGTCTGAGGACATTGCGCGAGCCTGGGAAGACAGACTAGCACTACACTGTGAAGCTGTTTTATGCCCATGAGAATAGAAATGACTTAGCAATAATAGTAAGAATAGTATAATGGTAATAATAGGAATACTGGCAATCATTATAGTCATAGTAGTAATAGCAGTAACAGTTCTAATGTTTTCCAAGGTTTGCATTGGCCCACTTCCAACAAGGGCATCAAGTGCAGCATGTGGTGGCTGAAAGCGTTTTCGCCCCTGGAGTAGGGTGTGTAGTGAGCACTCATGTACTCAAGCAAACATGTGCAGATGCTACAGAGGGCTGCATCAAACTGCTGTATCAAACTTTTTCACCTTGATTGAATAAGTTCATATGCGGACTTGTACTTCGTATCTAGAATCAGGGAGAAGTGAAACGCGAGGTCCCAACTACGAGGCAGCTTGCACTTTATCCCATGTGTTTGTGTCCTGTGTTGGTTCCAACCCAACCCTCCAAACCCTACGCATTACAAGGCGTCTTAAACTCAAGCCGTAGACCCTTAAAACCCAAAGCCATCCTAAGCCACTTTCCCCAAGCCCCGAATCCTACTCTCTGAACCTTCACGAAAGGCTTGGTTCAAAGGAATGAAGGACTTCATCTTTCCAGTAGTCCTGTGCACTCCCCCGAACCCTTAACTCTAAACCCTAAACAACATAGAACCATCCCTTGAACCCTTCATTTCTACTGACCATCAGCAAGTTAGGAGTGGCGGGATCATGCATCATGCAGAGCGTGCCTGCTTTCTCAGCGGAGCACGGGTCTTCTGTGCCCAGGCAGCTTCCCAGGTTTAGGGTTTGGAGTTGAGGGTTTAGGGTTTGGAGTTTAGGGTTTAGGGTTCAGGGTTTTGGAGTTTAGGGTTCAGGGTTTGGAGTTTAGGGTTTTGGGTTTTGGAGTTCAGGGCTTAGGGGTTTGGAGTTTAGGGTTTTGGGTTTTGGAGTTTAGGGTTTAGGGTTTGGATTGTTGGGGGATAAACCTTAAAAACCGCGAAGCCCGTAATCCCTAAACCCTGAACGCTAATCACTTCTAAGCCCTAAACCCAGGAATCAAGGAGGGGTTCCCCAATCTGTTTTTGGAACCCCACGTGTGGGGTTCGTTCTGGCCTCAACCAATGTGTTGAGGGCTTGAGGGCTCCAACGCTGATGATTTTTATAAAGGGCTCGTTGTGTATTGTGAACCCTAGAGCAAGGGTTTACAAGGCAGCCTTTTGCAGTAAAGCATGACAAAAACGCATTTAAGGTTTAGGGTTTAGGGTTTAGGGTTTTCGGTTTGGAGTTGAGGGCTTAACAGATGGTTTGGGATTGATGGGCAATTCCCGAAAGTAAGAAAGAGCAAGCAAGCAGCTTCTGGTATACAGAGCGCAAAGTCCCAACCTCTTGCCTCCTGAGCGGTCCCCCATATAGCTGATTTGTTGAACCTTGGAGCCGAACCCTTGCCCTACACCAGGGGCCGTAGTTTGCTTCACAAGTAGTTGAATTGTGAGAGCTTGCACCCCAAATTGCAATCCCAAGCCCTAAACGTTTTCTTGTCAAGCGACCTAAACAGGGACGTCCTCGAACAGCTCTTGCGATTCGGACAAACATTCCGAGGTGACTTGCGTGGGGGCTGGTCGTTTGGGGTACAGACTATTCCGCCTAGAATTCAGGGATTTTGGTTTTAGAATTTGGGTTCAGGGCATTGAGGTCTAGGGAGCGTTGACCTGGGTTGGGTGTTGGGTTCAGGGTTTACATACAGTCTTGGGTTCGCGGTCTAGGGCTTTGGATTCTTCCCAAATTAAATCTGCATGTTGGCTTCGGGGAATTCAAGATTTCAGGGTTAGGGCAAGTTTTACATGATGTATGATTCATGGCAGAAGACCCCCTTTGCCCCCATGGTGGCGTGTTAGAGTAGAATCCCACAAGCCTGCCCCTTCTGTGGCTCGGGGTACAGAAGTGTGCAGAGAGAGATAAAGAGATAAAGAGAGAGAGAGAGAGAGAGGATTTATCCCTAAACCCTAAACCGCATGGTGCAAGATTTGGATATTTCGCAGAGAGAGAGAGAGAGAGAGATCCGCGCAGGGAGTGGGAACCGGACCGGATTCGCGATACGGACGTACAGGAGAGACACCATCGGGAAGTGGAAGGCCGTCCAGTTCTGCACCAAGCAGTGGAATTGAAGAGACAACAATGAAGGAAACAAATTCGACAACGACAAGGAAAAGTGATGGAGTTTGTTTGGTGTGTGCCCTTGGGACAAAGGGAAGCCACACGTACGAAAAGGAGTGCAAGCGCTATGTGAATGGGGCCACCATTGCACAAATGCAAAGAGCTGCGAGAGGAGGAATGAAGGGACGACACAGACTGTTATTGGAGCTGGCCCTACAGAGAAGTGATACGGAAAGGGGAGGAACTGGAACGAATGCAGAGGCCTCTGTGACACGGGAAGACTCTTCCACGAGCAGCTCGAGCAGCACATCCACCTCAAGCCCAAGGACAACCAAGAGAAGCACATCGAGCAATCGCAGGGCGGGGCAACAGGCAAGCCGACAGCTGGAAGAGAGGCAAATCGACCCGAAAGATGAAGGAAAAAAGCAGACAAGTGCAGGCAAGAAAAGGAAGATCGAGACCAATGCAGAGACAAAGGAAAGGTCACCCGACATGGTGGAGGAGATCCTGGCGTGGCAAGGCCCAAGAGAAAGAGGTGACGAAGACAAGAAAACTGAAGCCAAGGAGGGCACGCACAATAAAAAGCCAGCTCCGAGTGGGAACACCAAGATGGACAAAAAGCAAGAAGTTTCGAGAAGGCAAGAAAAGCCGAAGGTGCCACCCCCAGCAAGCGCAAGGGTGGATGAGACAAAGATAGATGAATTGGCAGTTGCCAGGTTAGAGGCAGCCAGGGAGATGCGGCAGAACCAAACAGCTGAGATACCATCTGGAAGCGGACACAGACAGGAACAGCCAGATACTGGGAAGGTGGCGCACATCCGCATCAATCAGGAAAGGCCTGCCTCGCCAATGAGACCTGGGGAAGAAACACCGATAGAGCGTGAGTCTGACACTGAGGCAATGGTCACAGAAGACGAGAAACCCACCGAGAGTGGGGAGATACCACGCCCAGACTGGAAGTGGCACAGCGAAACCAAACCAGCTGAGCCGGCACGGGCACCCCGTCACATAGACCTGGAGCAGATAGCGTATTGGGTGCTGTGGCTTCGAAAAAGCGAGGCGTGCCGCAAGTCATGGGAGAAAGGTTGGAGCGAAGACCAAGCAAGCAAAGACGAGGAGGAGCTTGCGAGAAGACTTCACAGTTTGGACAAAGGGGTCCGAGAAGGCACTACATATGCCGAGGTGCAGAAGACAGTGAAGACACTGCAAGGTCAAGAAGAAGAGAAATGGCAGACGGAAAATGGCGACGGAGCTGTTGCAAAAGCAACGGATGCAAGCTACAAAACAAGATGGGAGTCCTATTCGTGGAACAATTAATGGAAGAGATGCAAGCTGAAAGGAGAAAAAGTTCATCCGGGACCAGATCGAACAAAACTGAGACAATACGTTAACACTGGAAAGAGACAACGCACCACACCGAGACAACAAAGAGTTTTCAAGGTTTTGAGGAAAAGAAGAGAAGTGAATTCAGCATGCCGCTTGGAATCCACCACACAAGCTGGTGGGGGACAAGCTTACCGAGACCCTAACGATCCAGCATGCAATTTGCACAACCTGAGTCCAAGGGAAATTAGGTTGGGTTATGGGAGGTTCCAGGTTGGCGATGGGTTTTGAAGGGTGACAAGGACCCGAGGGCGAGGGAAGCAGGTAATTAAAGGTGCAAAGGCAGAAGGAAATTCGAAGAGTGGTTGCAAAGACATCAACTAAGATGACAGAGGTGGGGAAATTCGAGCAAAGCGAAACCCTAACGCAAGGAAATAGGGATGTTGGAAATATGTACAAAAACGATCTGTCCGAACCCCTATTGGGGAGTGCAAAAAGATTCTCCAGAGCAGTGAGATGCAAGGGGTACATGGTGATCAAAGGGAATGTGCACAGGGAATGGGAAAAGATCACCATATACCAACCTTTCCTCGGCTCGGCTTGTCAGACGATTTTCCCGGGAAAGAGATGCGCATTGGATGGAAGTTGGAGTATGGGGTAGAAGAGGGGGCAGAAGATGAGGGTTGGGGTATGTTCCACGATCCAATGTTCGCAGCACTCATCCCTGCAACAGACCTGTGACCGCGGGGCTGGAGGTTCGCCTCCACGACACCTCCGGGTGTCGTATAGCCTGTAGAAGAAGAAGAGTGGATTTATCAGAACGGCTTAGTGTGGTTTGTCCTTCCCCCTCTCAAGTGGTGTGCTACCTTAAAGCTGCCACTTCGCCAGTTGTACTGACCACAGGGGAATCGCAATTATTGTAGGGTCTCTACAGATTCCGAATATACCACAGTTCGTGTCTACTAGGCCATCTCAGTGTTCTTTGGGCCCACAACCTGCCTGACACCTATATCTCTTTTTTTCTCGGTAACTTGCAGTTTCCCAGAGATTTGCGTTTTGGGATCAGGGACCATACCCACGGGGGGGTTGGCCCCGAACCACTGGAAAATCGAAACATTTGTTTGTGATTCCTGTGATTGGTGTTCTCACAGTTCGCGGTATTCCGGAGTTGGACAGAGCCTGAAGTTTACTATAATATGTCCAATACCCTACTTGAACTCTGAACCTTTAGCCTTTAACCCGTATGCCCGGAAACCGGAATGCTGAAACCCGGTAGCTGTAAACAGGAGCCCGAAGTTCAACGGCACAATATTGGGGTGCTGTTAAGGAACTGAAATAAGTTGCCATAATATGGGTATATAGTAGATATTAATTCGGTGTTCTTCTTAAGTTAAGTTCTTCAACAGCGTCCAGAATGTTGGTTTAATGGGTCACTCGAAACAAAGACCCTGAGCCAGAGTCAGGTCAGGTGCCTTCCGCTGGGCTCACATCAGTCTGCCACGACGCTGGCCTTTCAAGTCTTCTTTCTTTTGGGTTGCTGTTAAGGAACTTAAATGAAGTAAGAGTTACCATAATTTGGGCGTATTGTAAATGATGGGGTTTACTGATAAAACTAACTTGTCTTAAGTTCCCTAACAGCAGCCCAGTTTTGGGCGTTGATCCCAAGCGCAGAGCGGGTTTGGGGTTGGGGTCTTCATGACTTGAGGGCTTAGGCCTTACAGAGGCTTTATGAGCGGGCTAGTATAGCTCTAATTACTTTTTGTGGTAACTGTTACCATAAAGCAGCCCTCAGCATCCACTGACGCTGGACATTGTTTTCAGCATCCCACCTAGGCGTTTGACAGCAAATCCTTCAAAGCCCCCACCCCCATGCCAACCCAAGCCTTACATCCGAAATGGATGCAAGGATCTCATCAAGAAATTGGATGGCTACTGGCCCCAGTATGCTGGGTGGCAGGAGGGCATAGACGATCAGGAGACACGGGCGCCACTTTTGGTCACGCACTTGTTGTACCCCATGCTTCCAGGTCCCAGTACTCTTCTTGCCTGGGGTTCAGGGTTTAGGGTCTAGATTTTGTGAGGATGACATGTGCCCTTTTTAGAGATTTACAAGATGAGTTGCAGTTCGTTGCAGCCTGCCAGGTCCTTTCAGGCGTGTGGGGTTGGGTTAAAATGCATACGTATGAGGTGTTTGTGATTCACATGTGTCATCTGCAGATGTACTTAAGCATTTTTCTACAGGCTCTAAGTTCCAATCATGGCAGCTTTTGAAATGAAAGCGTCTCATTTGACACTCCGTAAACTGAAGCTAGACACTTTTTTCTGCAAGTCTCTCCCATAGGCAGTTAGTTCCATTGGACAGTTAGTACCAAGTATGTTTGTAGGGGAAGCAAATCCCTACAAGGGCCTTAGAGCGGCAGATCCTCTGCACGCTTTCTAACCCTAAGCCCTAAACCGTGCAGAAAGTCCAACCTACCACTCGGTCACAAGACCTTTGCCCGACTGTTGCCAGCAGGACAAAAGGAGTGCCCAAAAAATTACCTAACCCCAAGCCCTAGACTAAACCCTAACATGCCATGAGTGTAGGCAGAAGATCCAGATGTCCGACTAGATACACTCTCCCGGACTGACTTGGACCCCATACGGACCTCTTTACAAAGGGGCAGTAGTCTTACCGTACTGGATGTTAGTGGGGAATAAGGAAATGTGTTATACAAGGATTATATAGGGATAATATTCCCTTACTCCTTGCTAACCACCAGGAAGTTACGAAGAGCACCCAGTTTTGGGTTCCATGCTAGTTTGGGTGAGGATCGCATTTAGGTTTAGGTTTTTCATGTGTAAAGGGATTTGATGAGGACTCTTAGGGTCAACTAGGTTACAGAGATGGCAAGGTATCATTTTCTTGTATTTTGCTTGGAGGGTCTTTTTTCCTGGTGGGGATGGAGTTGAGTGGGCAGAGGGGCACGGAGCCGTCCTTGACACCAATCCTGCACCTCCAGGAGTTTGAGGAGCCAACGGAGGTAGTTGCACAGGTGGGTTTGGGTTTGGGTTCAGGGTATGTGGGTCTTGGGTTCATGGGTTGGGTTAGGGTTTTTGATTAGGGGCTAGAGCTTATGGAGTTCTTTCAAGCATGGGCTTCCTTCTGCGGTCTTGTCAAGACGCAATAGGGACATTATTCTTGGCGGTAGTGAAGGCCCTCTGATTCCAATAGATATTGATTGCAGAAGGGATGCTTAATGTGGTCGATAATCCAGATAAACTAGGATGATACAGGGTTGTTAATAATCCCTGTAGAATTCCAGTATATTTTGTTATATTCCCTGAATTTCTACTTGCCACTCGAAGTTAAGGTTTAGCGTAGTCATGCTGAAGGGATGGTAGAGGGAGCGAGAATCTGATTGTGTTCTTATTATGGTCCCGAAAGGTTGGCTGAAGAATGTGATCTAACCTCTTGTAGGGTTTAGGGTTTAGGGTCGCTGACCCCTAAGCCCAAAGCCCAACCAATCATAACCCCAAGCCCTAGACCTAAAGCCTGAAAGCCTACACCCTAAATCCCGAAGCCTAAGAGTTGGCCCAACCCTTAAGGGTTTAGGGTTTAGGGTTTAGGGTTTAAGGTTTGGGGTTTAGGGTTTTGGGTTTAGGGTTTAAGTTTTGGGGTTTAGGGTTTAGGTTTAGGGTTTACCCCAAACAGGTAGCAGTCTCTGCAGTGCGATACCTTCGGCGCAAGTTCCAGCTGTGGGTGGCAGAAGCTGATCCTGAAATACATCCAGGTCATGAGTATACCATAGTACCATAATTCCCAAAGTTTGGGGTACTCAGGGTTCTGCAGGATTCGTGATACCAAGTGTGTTGGGGTTTGTGTTTTAGGTTGCGGGCTGTTGTGGCAGGCATTCTTTTTACGGATCTGCACCGGCAATGACCCCGATCGGAGTTTAGGGTTTCACGAGTCTAGCGTTCAGGACGTTTCGGCATTTCGCTCCTCAGCGGGTGTTTCATGTGGGAGAATTCCAAATGCTGCCTGCTACGGTACCTGCAGCCATTGAACAGCTTAAGATGCTAGATTTATCAGTCTGGAAGGAAACAGCAGACCAAAAGAAATCAAGTAAGGAAAGAGCAAACAGTGGGGACAAGAGGCGCCTTCGCCCGCTTGGAGTATGGGGCATAGGCTTTGGATATGTTTGAAGTCCAGGTTCCATGGCTCTGGCCATGGAGTTCAATTTGAGCTGTGGGTGTTGGAGCTTTAGAACAGAGTGGTGCCTAAACCCCCAACCTGGGGCCCCCTAAGCCGCTGATGCCGAATTCTTGATCCGAAGGCATGCGTTAAAGCTCACGGGCTGGCATCTTTCTCTGGTTCACCCTTTGAGCATTCCTCCCCAAACCCACTAGATCCTTGTCCGGTGACCGAGCTGCTGAGGAAAACCATCCTACTTTCGGTACCTTTGCCAAATCCGGCAGCATTTTTGCACGTGTGTTCTTTTTCAGGCTTAGGGTCCCTAGACCCCAAACCCTAAACCCCAAACCCTAAAACCCTCAAACCCTACAACCCTACAACCCTAAAACCCTAAACCTCATGGCAAAAAGTCTCCTAGCCCGATATAGTTGTGGAGTATGACAGCTGGCCCTTAGCCTTAAACTCTAATCTGCAGCGCTCAACGCTCAGCCACTCTATTCTAGTATGTTATAGTATATGGTAATATACTCATATCCTAGTGTACTGTACTATAGCAGGCCTAGGGTTCGGGCTTGTGTAAGGTTAGAAGTATGGGCCTGTTTCTACGGGCCCTTTAGGGTTCATTTTTAGGGGCCCTTACGGGTACGTGTAGGGTAAAAAGTAGTTATACAAGGATCCCAGGGTTCAGGGCCATACCTGGTGTCAACCTAACCCTAAACCCTAAACCCTAATTCAACGCTAAACCCTAAACCCTGCACTCCAAAGCCCCAAAATCAAGCTTCAACGCGATCCTGACCACGATGGCATGTGGTTGGTGGATGACCTTGAGTCCGGTACCTGGGTTTAGGGTTTAGGGTTTTGGGTTTCGGGTTTGGTTTCCGCCTCAGGTACTCTTCACTGCAAGCTTCAGTTTCGCTTTTGCAGGAGTACAGCTGGCCTATATTCCTTCAAGAACCCTAATCCCCTAATCCCCTGATTCCTAATCACAAGATCCCAAACCCCGAAACCCTAAACCGCAAGCCCCAGAATAGCCAAGGGATTCGGAGCCGTCTTTGGCAGGTACGGAAGGCTCGTGTCCTGGTAAAATATTACACTTGAGCTTAACTCGAGGTTTAGGATTTAGGGCTTAAGGTTTAGAATTTAAGTTTGAAAAATTGGGATTTAGGGTTTGGGGTTTGGGTTTTAGGGTTTAGGGTTTGGGGTTTGGGTTTTAGGCTTTAGGGTTTGGGGTTTAGGGTTTAGGTCAGCTAAGCTACCATCATTTGCATACATAGTGAACTGTAGGGTCTCCTTGCAAGGGTAACTTAGCCTAGGCTCCAGCTTAGAAACTGTAGTCATCTGTAGTCCCTTACAGCTCCTATTGGGGATCACACTGTGCTTAGTAACGTACCCTATGTAGAGGAGTGGTCTCTTGAATAAGGTTTCTATTTCCTTGGGAGAATATGGGAATCCCTTTCCAGGTCCTTATCATGTTTGTTCAAGCCCTTCGTTGGGTTATCATGTAGGGAACAAGTAAGGACATCACCGACCCGAGCAAGACATGCCGACCTTGCCTAGGCCCGTACAGGATTTCGGAGAGAAGAGCAGCCTCACCCTAAACGAATATAGTGTTTTGAAGTTATTTCGGCCCCTACATGAGCCTAGTTCAGAGCCTCTATGCTGTGCTGGTGTAGGGCTTAGGGAGAGTTGGGCTTTGGGTGCAGGGTACGGGCTTCGGTGTCTATCAAAACCCAGGACGAGACTAGAAACCTTCAGGTGCAAGCATGTTTCCCGAAAGCCATCAATGTACTGATGGTCAGTAGGGAATAAGGGAATATTATCCCTAAAAAATCTCCATATACTAAATTCCTTATTAACCCCTCGGTAAGTCAAGTGTTAGGGGAGGTTTCTAAACTCTAAACCCTAAAGTCAGGTGAGGCTGGGCCACTCACATTGAAGTCTCAACCTGTGCTAAATGGCTGAAGAATTACCAAAATTTCCCCTGATAATCTTCATAATGTTATTCTAGTCGAAGGTACCCAAAGCACTACTTCGAGCAGTAATAGTTTTACGTTAAGTAGATAGAATATGGTATATGGGGATCTTATTCTAATATACCCAAAGCCATATTCTATCTACTTAAGGGGACTAAAGGCCTTTATCTTAGGCATGGATGTCCTGGAGCTTCGTGCTCCACCACGGAGCTGAAGATCTGAATCCCTAAGGCTCAAGCGTCTAACTCAGCTAAACCGTGGTGGTATATTACAGCCGGAATACATTGGGAAGTTCCCCTAGCTACTCTATTTCCCAGTATCCGCGGTCACGATCATGACCCCAATGAGTTCAACTAAGCCCGAAACCCTAAATTCTTAGCTTGGAATTCTGCCATACTCAGCCATCTGTCGTAAGACTCCGCCTCCGCGTCACCATTTGTTGCCCTTAACCCTAAACAGCGGTTACCAGAACTTGTGACAACCCTTCGCGGGAATTCCGGTTCACAGGCCCGAGGCCCCTTACTTAGCAAATGCGAAGCCCATGGAAGGAGGTGCTGGAAAGTCTGATTGATCTGGCTCCGTGGGGTGCTCATGCTGTCGTTGGGGTGCTGAGAATGAGCCTTGCCTTCGCCGACCTTTCGGTCCTTGGAGGTATGAAGGTTTGGGAGTGCAGGGTTTCGAGGGTTTAGAAGGTGTGGGGGTTTGGGATTTCAAGTGCTTATTGCGCGTTCTGGAAATAAAGGGCCAGTAGGGTACGAAGGCTTGGAAGAAGCACCTATCGGGTGCAGTGGCCCAAAACGGAGACCCTAGACTGGAAGGCCCTACTGTGAAGCCAGTACCCATGCTTCCAGCCCCAGGTCAATTTCGAGTTTAGATAAATCTTTGCTTAGAAGAACACAGGTTTTCTACACTTGGACAGTGTTGCGACCCCGGTGGGTTCAGGGCTTCTGTTGCGGGCCAGCATCAGGAAGCAAAAAGAGAAGCATCGCGATGTGGCTGACGCGATTGCCCGTTTCCTGACAAAGTACTCTGAGACGGCAAAAGATCCACAGGCTGGACCAGAAAGGAAATGCTCAAAGTTTTCGGGCTTAGGGGTTTCGCAACAGGGGACTCGGTTCTAGGGGTCTCGCGTTTAGGGGTTCAGGGTTCAGAGTTTAGGGGTCTAGTGGCTGAGGGTTTAGTCGTTTACGGGTTTAGGGTCTGAGGGTTTATGGCTTAATTAGGTGTTGAGGGTTAAGCCATGTTTAGGTTGCTTCTAACCTATGTCCTTTCAAGGTTCGAGAGCCCTAAGCTCAACAACGTGTGGCGCGCATTTGTGTCTGGTTTAATGCTTACTTCAGCTCATAACCCAGCAGTCTTTGCAGTTGCTGATGTTTGTTGGGTTTAGTGTTTAGAGGGATTGTGATAGGCAACCCACCAACATCCAAAGCCCGAAGCGCGCACGCCCTGAAGCCAACCTGGTGATAATGAACATTTTGCCCTTGTTGTTGTAGACGGGAACCTATTCATGGATTATTTTGGAGGCCTTTAACGTACCACCCAGACACTGGTCTTGAGGAAGTTCGACAGTGTTTTCTGTGTTTGATCTACGACTCCAGCGATGAGGAGGCACCTGCGTGTTTGGATTTTGGGGTCTAGCCTTCGGGGTTTCGGGCCTGCCTGAACCCTAGACCCTAAACTATAGGGTTTTGCGTTTGGGGTGTTGCCCCCGGTCAGTATGAAGTGCCAAAACTGCGTCAGCATTCAAGGTCCCCGCCCATGGTCAACCACACAGAGTAGGATGAACATATATTAACATATCACCTTGCTGTGGTCGGGGTCTTGTGGTTTGAATTCGGCTTATAGAGGGTTTCTAGTGCTTGAAGAGGGTCTATACAAGATTTATGGAAGGTCATGGGTTTTCTCGAAGGTTTATAAACGGTTAGAGAGGTTTGCTGGAGAGCTTCTTATGGCAGCCTTTATCGCAGAGTTTCATGGAAGTTTTTCAGAGGGTGCATAGGTTTTGTACAGAAGGTTGGGGAATGAGTTTTCTGGTTTTCTGGAGGGTTTCTCGACCCTAAAAAAAACCTAATTCCTTACGTTGTACAGTTTATCTTTATACAGGGCTTGCAGATGTATTACCCAGTGCTGACGTGGGCTATGGTCGGGGTCCTTTGGTGTAAGGCTCACAGAGACCTTTCACGGAAATTTCATAGCTCCTAGGGGTTATAGATATGGCTTCATCCCCACATGGGGAGCATATGGTAGTTTCCCAGAGTGAGGGGCCCCAATATAGATTCCCATATACTTTATGCCTTAAGGTACCCCTGATCTGGGGAAACCATAAACTCTAATCCCTAAACCCTATGTAGCCCCTACATAACCCCTACATAATCCATAAAGTGGGGAAACCCCATATGACCATATCACGGAAGGGTGGGAATGGGAAGGCAGAGCCCGGAACGCATGATCAGGGGTTTAGGGTTAAGGGTTTAGGGTCGAGGGTTTAGGGTTTAGCTGTAATATGGTCCTTATCGAGCTCTTAATAGGCAGTACCAAACATATATGGTTGTTTGGGTTGTTTTTGCAGGCGTGGAGGCTCAAAGGTTTACGTCGTTTTTAGTGTGTAAGAGTTTAGATGGTAATCTCTATGCCCTCCCATTGACATATTTGATTTGCGGGGCATATACATGTCCCTGTGGCCTCCCTTTTTGAAAAGCTAGTGTGCAGTTGGGGTGGGGAAGGTGGGGAGGACTGGTGTTGAATTTCAGAACTAAGGGGTGGCAAGAGTTGGGCTTAGCCAAGAGCGTGCTGTTCTCTAGTAGTCCAGGGTTGAGGGTTGAGGTTGAGGGCTCGGGGTTGGGCTTTATAGGCTTTATTTAAGGGCTGACGCCTTGCCGCCGACCCCCAAGAAAAGGGGGCGGCGACGTCTGACGGCACTGGAGGTGCTTCAGGCAAAGAGTGCTTTTTGCCGGTAAGAGGATTTTCTTGAGGCTGGCATGTTCCTGGGAAAGATTTGAGGGCAGTGCGGAAGCAACGAAGGGTG